>SRQH01000102.1:0-57131 GCA_018360345.1 Claviceps sp. LM84 group G4 | reverse complement strand
CCCCCCCCCCCCCCCCCTTTTTTTTTTCTATTTCCATCCTTTTCTCTCTCCCCTTTCTCAAAGTTCTAGAAAAGATTTCCAAAACACCAGAAAGCATGATCTAATTCTCCTGTGCAATCCCTAGTGTACCACCTGCACGTTATGCCCGTCCCCGCCGACGGCAACTGCACCCATACGCTCGCGCATCTGGACCCCTACCAGCGCGGTGAAACTCCGCCTTGCGATGCATCGAAACCCCAGACTTGCCAGGTCGGAGATTTGAGCGGCAAGTATGGTCACGTCACGCAAGACCCCTTTCGCGCAGAGTATGTCGATCCGTATAGCTCGCTCGAGGAAGGCACGCCGGGCTTCTTTGGCAACCGGTCCATCGTGTTTCACTTCGCCGACAAGAAGCGCATTACCTGTGCCAATTTCGCCAAAGTAGAGGCATGTTCTCATTGACGTGGTCGGGGTGGGGAATCGGGACGATGTTTCGGAGTGTGCGTTGTGCGTAATAAGCGCGCGCGTACGGCATGGGCGGCTCAATCTGTACGCAGACTTTCTTACCATGTATGACTATTCAATCAGACGCTTTGACAATTATATTCTCATTGGAATAATGCAGGAAGCGAGTTTTTGTCAAATCAAACCCTCATCGTTGGAAGCCGTATGCTTGCCAGCGCCACGTGAATCCCCATTTCCATATTTCAGCGGCAACGTTCGCCCCTTTGCCCGTCTCTACTGTCTCTACTGTCTCTATGTACTTCTAGACCCCTGTCTATACCCTGTCGGAGACAGCATCGATCTTATGGGCCAATGCACGCCACCAATGATGATATGGTCACCCGCACTTTAGTTTCGTGCAACGAGAGCTTACCGGCTGGGATGCCGGACTGGTCCGTGCCCCGCCTCGTCTCTCCTGGAGTCCTGAGTCCTGATTTCTGAATGGCATCCACCAGACGCCTGATTCAAGAAACCTTCCTCACAGCTTGCTCTGGTGGAAACGCACAATTTGAAGCCTCGCCAAAAGGTTTTGCATCATCTAACCCTAGGTAACAAATGGCCGTCATCAGGATTTCCTCGGCTTGCACCGCCGCCGCCGCCGCCGAACCATACGCCAGTCGCCCCCTACACAAAACCGCAGATGGCATCCGCGTCGTCACCATCGAAACCGACCTCGACAGCCACGGCCGAATTGTCTGCCACTTACACACCACGACGTTTGCCCAGCGCCCGCGCTACGAGACCCTGTCGTACCGTTGGGGCGATGCGTCCTTGACAAAGGTTATCGTCGTCGACGGTGTGGAGATGTGCGTCACGACAAACCTGTGGGATGCTCTAGAGTACTTCCGTGAGAATCCGCGGAATACGCCCATCTGGATCGATGCGCTCTCTATCAATCAGAGGGATGTTCCGGAGCGGAGTAGTCAGTTGCGTATTATGCCGCATATTTATACGAGGGCTAGCTCGACGCTTGTGTGGCTGGGACGGCGATATGTTGGACTGTCTGTTGAGTTGAGTGCTGCTGCTTCAGATGCTATTGCATCAGAGGGAGACGTAGACTTGGGAGACGCATCTCAGGCAGAGATCAAGGTAGAAGCAGAGGTAAAGGCAGAGGCAGAGGCAGAGGTAGAGGCAGAGGTAAAGATACCACCGGAAAAGTCAGATCCACAGACAGAAGACCCCCTCGGCAACATCAAGGACCAAATCATGACAGACGGCTACTGGGACCGCGTCTGGATCCTACAAGAAATCGGCAAATCGCGCCATATCCAGCTCTGCTTCGGCAAACAACCCACCGAATGGGACACCTTTATCACCTGGGTCCGCACGCACGCCTCTATCAATCACACCACCGGCCCTCTCAAGGTCGATCACCTCCGCCGAGACAAATACGACGGAAGCTGCTCCCTCCGCAGCCTCCTCACCAACCACGCCGGCGCACTAGCCAAGGACCCCCGCGACAAGATCTACGGCCTCGTCGGGTTGTCCACCGATGGGCGCGGCTTCCCCATGGACTACAACAAGAGTCTCCTCGAGGTCTGGTCCGACACAATCCACTTCATGAGTCGGCACGAGCTCCTCCCGCAAGAATGTGACCAACGCATCCAATTCTGCCAATTGGTGCGCGAGCTCCTCGGCGGTGAGAACGCCCTCGGCTCTGTCTCCGGCGTGGTCTGCTTCCACCATGCTCCCGGGGACGAATCCTTCCTGGACGAGCGCAAGAAGCAAGCCAGGGGAGGCTGTGATGAGATGGCCCTCTCCGCGTTATCTTTCTGGGCTGAAGTCTATGGGGTCATTGTCTCTCTGGGTCCTTGCACGAGTGAATTGCTCTCCTCGCTCGAGATAACTGATGCGTGGGACGAGGAACTCCAGCGATTATACCGGGGGGATCTTGACAGAGCGTACTATGAAAACGATAATTTGTTGCGCATGATTCTGGATAGTGGCAGTGCTGCTGCTGCAGAGGCGGCGGCAACGGCAGCGGCAGCGGTAGCGGTAGCGGGAGGAGGAGGATTCGAAAGAAAAGGCGTGGGCGATGGTAGGGGCAAGATTGTGGATATGGCGCGCTTTCAGCACTACAAGATTGCGTTTCATGGTCCGGAATTGTTTAGCGACTACTGGAATTTTAGGCATAAGAATCGGGAGATGGCTCCTGGTCTTGAAGCAGCGTGGGTGCATGAATTGCCGTCGTTTGCTCAGGGCAATGGCAACGGTCATGGTGATGGCGATGGTGATGACGGCATCTATGACGAGGAGCCACGTCTGGCCATGCTCAAGATTCAGCGCCACGCTTGTGACTACACGCCCTTTAAACTCGCCCTGGTATCGCCGCGCGCACAGCAGGGGGACTTGGTCTGCCGTCTGCAAGAGTATCCCCTGAAGAGGGTCGTGGTGAGGCCGGCTGCAGAGGCGCAGTCGAACGAGGTGCGGATGCATGTCTGCGGGACGGCTGTCATGGTGAGGGATGTGTTGGGAGGAACGGGCGAGACGGGTGGGAAGACGGACTTTTGTGGAGATGAGCGTATGGAGGGGTCGTCGAAGATGAAGTTGGTGATGGATGCGCGGACGTTGTATGCGTTGATGTTTGGGAATTCAGAGAGTGGACAGGAGATAGGAACGTGATTGATGCGTGCTTAGAATCAGACTGAGTGTGAGCGCAGGAGAGGAAGAGAACGAGAACGAGAGAGCATGAGGCAGGAGAGGCCAGCCCCCTCGTTCCTGGCAAGTCATTCATCACAGCCTCACAGGTGACAGTACTCACTGCACATACAATTCATTCAATTCCTTGAACGTCGTTTTCTATATACATGTACATATCGGCATCCACATTGCCATGACGCTCCCTTGATGGTCTTCCACTTCCAACCAGGCGTAAATGCTCCCTTATAGATGTACCCAAAGAAGATTGAAGAGATAGAAAAAAGACATACCCAATCCCCAAGCCTGCAAGATCCCATGTCAAAACGCTCTCAAACGCCGTGCTTTACAACCCGTCAACCGTCAAAATCACCATCACCATCATCATCATCGTCGTCGTCGTCGTCGTCGTCGTCGTCACCTTTTCCGTCGTGATAACTCACCACATTGCTCACCCTCACGCCCTTGATTCCCCCCGAGACTTATCCGCACCGAAGTCCCCAACCCCGATATCAATATCCTGCATCTCGATATCCTCACCACACACAAGCCCCCCAGCCACTCCCACTCCATCCCCAGCGAAGCCCTCGTATAGCGCCCGCCTCGCTTGCTCGTCCTTCTCCACCCGCTGCATGAGATCCTGGTCCGTCGGCCAGTACACCCTCCGCACGCTCTGCACAACCAGATCCAAAACGATGAGCGTCGCAAGCGCAAGCAGCAACGTCGTCCACCAGCTGAGCTGGCGGCCAAAGTTGTGCAGAAACGCGTTGCGGACAATGTCTTTGCCGGCTTTGAGGGGGTACATGCCCGAGAGGAAGAGGCACCAGAGGAACCAGCCTGTGACGGAGACGAAGAAGCCGGTGAAGGTGATGACGGTTTTGTGGTGGAGTTCGAGGATGCTGCGGAGGTAGAGATATGAACAGGTAAGTATATGCTTTGATTGAGCACATTCAATCAAAAGGAAAAAGGAAAAGGAAAAGGAAAAGGAAAAGGAAAAGGGGGCACTTACAGCAACTTGACGTTAATAAAAATGACACCCACCGTAAAACACAACGCCCCCATCGCATACAAACTCGTATCCTGCGTCCCCAACGCGGCCCCAAAGTCACCCCACGTGAAATAATATATCACAAAACTCCCCAACACACCCATCACCATCCATCCCGCATACTGCACCAGCCCAAACCCCCTCCCCCTAGGCCCAAAACTAGCATACAGCTCCGGCACAGCAAGCAACGTCCCCGCCGCGAGATCCTTTTCAAATATCCCCAACAATATCACAGGCAGCGACGTAAACAGGCTATTAAACACAGTCAAGCTCCAGGACTCAAAGAGAGAAGTACCAGAATAGCCATTAAAGCGCTGGAAGTGCGCCTGCGCGAGGAAAAACAGAATCTCTTTCCAGAACGTCGCGAGGACGTATTTCCCCGTGCGGAGGTAATTCCAGCGCCCGTGTACAAAGAGGAGGGGTTGCAGAAAACGGAACTGCGCGATGGCGTAGTCAGCTATGCGGGATGCCTGGAGGCCTTCGCGGCCGGAGATGCCGAGACCGACGTGGGAGGCTTGGATCATGCCAATGTCGTTGGCGCCGTCGCCGATGGCCAGGGTCATGGAATGGGGGACGAGGCGGCGGATAGCGCGGACGAGGTCTGCTTTTTGGGAGGGGGAGGCGCGGCAGCAGATGACGGAGTCGACTCGGAGGACGAGATCGTAGAAGAGCAGCGAGAGTTGGGTATCGGCGTCGATTGTGGAGAGGGTCTGGCCGTCGACGACGAGGACGGAGTGGGGGACCATGCCGCGGCCGACGTCGTTGAGGGTCGTGGTGAGGCTTTCGAGGAGATGGCCGGCGTGTTGATTTCCGCTGTGGCGGTCGAGGATGTAGAGCTCGGAGAAGGGTTTGCAGACCCGGGCTGAGTGGCCGATGTTGATGGCTGTTTCGCGCTTGTCGCCTGTGAGCATCCAGACTTTGATGTTGGCGCGGCGCAGCTTGTCCATGGTTTCCGGGACGCCCTCTTGGAGTTTGTCTTCGATGGCTGTGGCGCCTGCTAGCTCGAGGTTTTGCTCGATTCGCTCGCCTGCTGCCTCGACTAGTTCCTGGCGGTTCGAGAGACTTGTCTCGGCTGCGCGGTAGAGGGCCTTCCAGCTCGAGTATGTCTCCTCGTCGAGGTAGCGGTATGCATAGAGCAGTGTGCGGAGGCCCTCGCTCGCGAAGTCGTCTACGTGCTGGAAACACTTTTCGAATACGCCCGCTTCGTCCGACGCGAGGTGCTCGTCGATTCGCTCATCAACCGTATCAAAGGCCGTTGTCCGCGACGGCAACTTGCTACTTGCGTTGAGCTGGCGCAGCATGTCCAGTGAACCTCGTGGAGTCGACGAGGCCGTAGACTGACGCCCAGCAGCAGTCGCAACGACGAGGCTTCGTCGCAGATCGTGCAGCCGATCGATCGATTCGCGCGGCCTCGCCAAGGCCAAGCTGCTCCGTGGCAGTGCTGTATCTCGCACGCTGGCCATGCTCATGCGCGTCCGGGCCTTGTCCTGCTCAAACGTCTTCCGCACGCTGGCCCGCCGGCTAATGTCCATGAACTTCTGTTCAGCAAGATGACTTAGCCTTAGCCGCGACAGAATCACGTTGTCGGCGCCCTTGCAGAAGACGCAGATGCGGCCGTCGGGCATGCGGACGATGACAGACATGCGCTTGCGCTTGCTGCTAAACTCAATCACGTCTAGCACCTGGTACACCTCAATCTGTAGCACGCCGTGTTCGTCCTTGGTCTGCAGCGTTATGGTTTGGCCGGCGCGGTCGG
This sequence comes from Claviceps sp. LM84 group G4, assembly GCA_018360345.1. Classification (NCBI taxonomy): domain Eukaryota; kingdom Fungi; phylum Ascomycota; class Sordariomycetes; order Hypocreales; family Clavicipitaceae; genus Claviceps; species Claviceps sp. LM84 group G4. The sequence continues at coordinate 51,207 of SRQH01000102.1, read as the reverse complement.
TGACCAGCCAGCCCATGTCGCGCGCTGCCTCAACGAGAGCCAGTTCGTCCGGAGAGGCGGCTTGAAAGGAGAGCTCGCCATTGTCCTGCTTCTCCGGCAGACACGTGTGGCAGAGTGCCATGGCGAGAAGCAGGTGCTTCGCTTTGCGGGAGAAGACGGTGTTGGGCTTCCGGCGCATGTAGTCCAGCATGTCCTCGGTCTTCACTTCGGGCTCTTCGTTGGGCCGGACGGATGACTTCCAGTGTGACACACTTGCCACGGAGCCAATTCTCGAGAGCGTGGGCCGCGGCAGCAGCAGCGTAGCATGCGCGTACTGCTCTGCCTCTTCGGACTCACTGGTTTCATCCAATGTGCCTGCGTCTGCAACGTCGATAGCCAGCTTGGCATCGTTCGTTGGCCACGTCGATGCCGGTGCCGATGCTGCTTGCGACGACGCTTCATCCTTGTTCTCGTGTTGGGGACGACGGCTTCGACGACGAGAACGCCGATCAAGCCGTCCCATGATGGAGGCCTCAATCTTGGAGCGCTTCAGCTGCTCGTCCCGCTGCACATCCATGTCATGTAGGCATGCCACGCCGGCGACGCTCATCTTGCGGAAACGCATCACGTTTTCCGTCAGTGTGCCTGTCTTGTCCGTAAACACATGGGTCACTTGACCGAGGTTCTCTAGGATGGTAGTCGTGTTGGCCACCATGGGCGTGTCGCTAACGGGGTCATACATGGCAACGTCGTGCAACAGCACAAGCTGGCCGAGCTTGATAATCTCCATGCTTATGTAGAGAGAAAGAGGGATCAGCGTGTTGAACATGATGAGGTATCCAAAAAAAACTTCCCGGAAGGGCACGCTCGCGGAGAAGAGACCGTCGGCGGGCACGAGATAAAAGGAATTGTCCTGTATGCGGCGCTTCCACAGATGATAGCCAATGGTGAAGCCGGCGGCAAGCATGAGGACAATGATGATTTGAAAGAGGATCATCGTGTTGATGATGGAGTGCATAGCGGGCTTCTTGGCCGTCACGTCTTTGTTGGCGTTCATACGTATCTTGCACTCCTCGCCCGAGTTCACCACAATGCCCACGGCCTCGACGGTGTTACGGAGGATGGAACCTCGGTACACAATGTTGTTGAGCGAGAGAGGCAACGTCTCGTCGGCGACCGTCACCCTGCCGTCGTAGCTGTACAGATCGATGTTGGGGTCTTCGGACACGACGGTAGCCTGTGTTGATCGCATTCCAGAGACGGTCGTGCACCGCTCAGCGAGCAAGGGGCAGGCCTGCTTGCTCTTGAGATTTGTCTCCCCGTCCAGAGCCATTGTCTCCAGGTAGGCAACCCCATTCGGTCCGGTCGCGTGCAGCAACACGATATCGGCCGGCACGCCATCGTTCCGTCTTAATCGCACAATGTCGCCGACCTTGACGTTCTGCCACTGGGTCTCCTTCCAATCTTCTGGCTTCGTGTTCCCGGCGTACGAGATGGATCCTGCGGACTGTGAGCCACTCTCAATATCGGCTACATGCCTGCTCTGGACTACGCTGGGTCGTTTCTCTGTAGACGACGCCCCTGAGCGACTCGGTTTGTGGTCATATCCAGAGCCGCGCCGCAGAACCCATGTCACGCTCCGATTCTCGGCCTTATCCAGCTGATATCTTCGGTAGTCGTCGAATCCTTCCTTGGCCATGCTGAAGGCCACGAAGATGGACAGCGGGACAATAGTGGTCCATCGACCCACGGTACTCAAGCCGGGGGTAACTTGCAGAATCCCCATGACCAGAAAATAGAAATTGCCCAGCTTACTGAACTGAAAGAGCAGCTGCTTCGGCACAAAGTCGTAGACGGTGTATCGACTCGATCGAATGAAATTGCTCACGTACGGCTTTTTGCTGCGCTCATCTATCAGGTCCGTCAATCCATCGTCCTGAGAGAGGTCCAGAGGGATATGGCGTCCATCGCGACTCCGAGGGAGGGGCTTGCGTCGGAGCAATCCCTCGATGATGAGTTTCTGATACACGGCCGCGAGACGAGATTTGAGGTCCTGCTCCCAGGAAACGTGTGGTGACACACCCTTGCCAGCTCTTCCCTTGTTCCTGCCTGGCCGCAATTTTCGAATTGTTTCACGGAGTTGCTTGGTCGCTTTGTCGCCGTGGACTGGAGGAGTAAACGGACTGCTCGAGGCGGCATGAGCTGGCCTAGTGAAGATATCGGCTTGAGAGCTCGCCCTCTGTGTTGTTGAACCATCAGCAGCACCGCCGGAGCATGTTTCCATCTCGGTCGCGGGATCTCGCGATTGGATCGGAAACAACACATGGTTGTCGTGGCCGAGTGCCCGGGTCGTCTCTAACGCCAGCGAGCGCCTAATGGACGATCTGGGATACGACGAGCGCGCGATGCCCCCGGCCGCTTCGAAGCTGTGCCTCGTTGGCATATGTTGCGACGCATGGTGCGCGCGCTGCTCTTCCGCGCTGGTCACGGGAGACAGCGGTCCGGGGAGAGAGCTTCTGTAATTATTGTCGTTGTGTCGTCGCCGCCACGTTGAGCTTGAGCCGCCATCCGCATCCGGGCTGCTAGGCCGAGCCGGGGCCATGGAAACCGGTTGTCTGTTGTAACTTGTTGTGCCTCAATGCCTCAAAGAGGGAATGAGGCCTCGGTGATGACAAACACGTTGGTGATACGAGAACGCAGCGAGGAAAACCCAAAACACGACAGCAACAAAGACACGATAACGATGTATGATGAGATAATAGATTTAGTATGTACTACACACGATGATCAAGGAAGAAAGAGTCAGACGAAGGGAGGAAATAGGTAGGGTTCAGCGCAAGGGTTAGCCGTCCCAAAACGTCGCGCGCAAAACGCCACAAACGAACAGGTGGAAGAGCAAAATAGGTGGCGTGGAAATGCACCCCGCAGAACACACACCAATGACCATTGACCAACAAACGGCATCCGCCACAAAGCCACCAGCCACAAGGCTATGAACCGCCTCCACGGCCTTCAGAGTTTAGACCAATGAAACGGCCCAACGGCGTCGCCACGCGGGCTGCAGCCTCGTTTCTGGCCAATCAAGATGCTTACCTATCTTGTCGTTGAGGTCGAGGACCCTTTTTTATTCCCCGCGTCAATGCATGGCGAGGCGCAGCGGCGGCAGTGCTGCATGGATGATGGGCGGCATGGGCCTGCTGCTGTTGTTGGACGGCTTGAGGTCGGCCACATGGAGAGGATATCGTAAAAGGACGAGAAGGACGAGAAGGACTGTCAGCCTCTGAGTCTGATTCACATACAATAAGCCTCGGACATCATCTGGGACACTTGTGCCTTTCTGTCCGGCCGTTTCTGCCCTCCTCTCCTCTCACCTTCACCAATCCGCAGTTCCTCATGTCGACCACTTCGCCATCATCGTTCCCCAGTTACACACCCCTACAGAGTACGAAGTAGTATGTATGTACCTACCTACAGGCTACATATGTTCCTATGTACATATGTACATGCTGGCACACACAGGGATAATTGGTGGCCGCAGGGATTGCGAACAAGGGTCCAAAGACCGGCAGCAGCCATGAGACCCATAATGGCGGGATTCGGGAGTCGGGACCGGAAGAAGTCTGGAATTGCGAATTGCAAGACAATAATAGCCTCAACATGCATGTACATACATACATAGAGGCCAGAGATGAATATCTCCAAGCACTCACATCCGTCTTCGCCGTCATGTTATCTGGTTTATTCTGTGTAAACTTCAAAGCTTTGACAGCCAAACTGTCGGGTTGTTTTCCAAACGTCCCCAACTGAACCCCGCGTCATAGATAGTCGACCTTTCTTCAGGAATCTTGCCTTCCTGCACCGCCTTGTCCATCAACATCCCACCTTTTATAGAACCTAACCTTCTTGTCCCTCAAGAACAGCGCTTCCCCATAACCAAGAACGAGTAGGTAGCTCATGAGGCATCCAAATATCGGGTTACACGACTTCTCAGATCACACGTCAGTCACATTTTGAAGCGCAAAACTTTCTGAACTCTGTGTACAGTTCCCCCGACACTATTGCAGAGGAGGAATACTTTCCGGAATCCTTCTCGTTTGAACTCAAACATGGCGGCCACTCACCGGGAAGCTTTTGTCGAGGCGTCTTCCAGTCGTTTCTGTGGCTGAGGCACCAGCTGAGCGTGAAGGCCAGACGCTGCTTTACGACCCTCCCGACTTCGAAGTTCTCATGCGCGATAACCCGGGTCTACCTCAGCAATAGGTTCCCATCGTCCCTATAGATGTCTCGAGCCTCAATATCCAGATGGAACTGGTCTACAAGACACTAAAAACATGGATAAGAAACGCGCAGGGCAACGACCCGTACAGTTCCAGCACTATTCGCGCCTCTTATCAGATCGCTTGTGCCCGATATCAAAAAATGGTACATGCAATCCGATCGGGTAACCACACCGGTGACTTCGGTATGCTTCGGCTCCTACAAGACATGCTCGAATCATCATTACTGTTGATGAAAACAAACTTGCTACAGGAGGCGCTCTCACTACAGGCACTACAGGCGATGCCCTTTGTCGCGCCGCAGGATCCGAGCCCTGAGGACCTAGACGTCAAGGCACGGCTCAGAGCCTCAGCGAGTTTCTCATTAGCGCTATAGCAAATAGTCCAGATCAGTCTGGCGACGTCTCGTTAACTTCCTTGCCAAGTCAGCCTTTGCATCAAGAAAGATTTGCTCTGTCCCTCGCCCATTTCGACCTACCAAGCATAAGGAAACCCCCTCGCTTCAATGGGGACCGGACCAAGTTTCGTGTGTGGTGGTCGAGGGTCACTGCGTACTTGGAGTATTATGGCGACGAATTTCCATCCTGGATCCAGCGATCAGTACAAAATCAACTGGCTCGGATCGTATCTTCAAGGCATTGCTCAATCGTGGCATCTCGTCAGAGACACGCAGATGAAGCGCGAGGGGGTACTTGATACCTGGACCGCGTGCCCTACGGAATTTCAGGAGTATTTTAAATTCAAGGACGAGGCCGAAGAGCGCAGAAACGCAGTCAAAGCGTACAAGAAAGCTGTCAGAGCGTCCAAAATTGCAGCCGAATCTATCCAAGAACACTCGATCAATTCACGAAAGCTTTCGTTCTCGATCATAAAGAATGAAGGATGTGAGCGGAATGCGGATGAAGAAATTAACCAAGTCCAAATTCTTTCGGAATATCTTCGTCCGACACAATAGAGGAGTCGATACTTTGGCGGGATTGTTGTTGCTGACTGGTACGTTAAACGTCTTTGTGGCCTTATCGTAGCCATGGACATCCATCAAATGACGGGTTTTGTAGCCCCCCAGTGCCTTCGCTAGGCCTTGACGGCGACCGAAGAACATGAAAGGGATTTCTACAGGAGATGGAAATGTCAAATGATCAACACCTTGAGCAAGGGATCTCCAGAGCTAGGCTCGAGGGGCAATCGGAAGGTGAGTCGTATCTTCAGAAGCTACTACAGAGTACAGACCGATCGATGGGAGAAAGGGGCAAGGCAAGAAAGGCATTCAAGAAGCGACAAGTAATTCAGCGGTTATGGACACAGTCTCGGGCGAAAGAATTATTGTGAGAATGAAACTAGAGCTTGTTCTGTTGCCGCTGCACGAAGGTTTTTGCGCAGCTGTTGATATATAGCAATACATCTTGAGATTCGGTCATCAACTCGAAAGTTGTAAAACCTTACATGCCAATGTCCAAAACACCCTACAGGATACACAAATTCAAAAATTTGAATCCAAAAACATTTAAAAAAGATGGAATCGTTGGAATCAGTCCTGTTTCACCCTTTTACATCCACAGAATGCCTTACGGGGTACTCAGTAGACGCAGTCATGTCGGACTGGGATCTGAGGCCTGCTCCAGCTCGCGCAAGCATGCACCGATCGCCGTGTCTAATTCAACCTATCTGTCAGTCAATCATGTTGCTGCAAAGGAAAATAAAAATACTCACGTGGCAATGACAGGCATTTCAACCACAGAACGGATGCCTTGGATCTCGTTGCCCATTTGAAGGCTGCAGAGGGGATCCAAAACATCATCCGACAATCCAGACAGTTGATCGAGGATAATGGATTCGAGTCGAGACATTGTGTTTTTGTTTCTAGACGCAGTACACTATCAGTATGCCCTGACTATTCAGCAAGAGGGCTTCTCTACTCACAATGCCTGCATTCGTGTCGGACTTGGCACAAAATTGCACTTTAGTGAACCGAGAGTTCAAGGATGAGTTCATATCTGTGAAATGTGAACCAGAGTTCATGGTCAAGATAATCGAGAGTTCATGTTTGACAGCACGTTGCTTATCGAGTCGAATTAGCTGCTCAAGTTCTCAACGAGTCCAGACTGGTATTCAGATTTGACGCAGTGCCTTGGTCTGTCTTTCTAGGGCCATCCGCAGGAGCTGTCAATGCAGCTCACTGGGAACATCTTGAACGGCTTGTAGGGTTCGAAGACTGCAACCTTACTTTCACCCGTCGTTTTCACTCCGGTGCCGTCAACACGAGCTGTCAGAGCAGCTCACTGGGCACCGTCGTGGACGGGATAGAGGTTCCTACACCTTTTTCGAGTTGTCAAATGTACTATGCAGCACAGCACACTGGGCACCATCTTGATATCATTGGCTGGTAGGGTTCTATAACCTTGCTTTCACCCGTCGTCTTCACTTCAGTGCCGTGAACACGAGCTGCCAAATGCAGCTCACTGGGCACCGTCGTGGACGGGATAGAGGTTCCTACGCCAATTCAAGTTGATTGACGAGACTTCCAGCTAAATCTGCAATCTGGCAGACTGGCCAGGGAGAGGATGGAGAGGCTGGGTAGCGCGGTTGGGGTCGCGTGGAACTCCATGACTGGTAGTGTTGCTGAGGGTGATGTCCGATGAAGAAAAGGGCGATGGCGGAATATGATTGTTGATAAATCACCGTGGACTTGTAAGCAAGTAGAATGAAGTAAGTTGGAGATGGAGAAGGAGAAGTTCAGATTTACTCGAGACCGTCGGAGGACCTGTCTTTATACCTCTTTGAAGGTAGGGAGCCCTTCATCGGTACCTTAACCTATGTACCTACCTAACGATGCCTCGTGGTGGGAGTCGGGACCGTGGGAGGAGCTGACAAGTTACACTTGGTTGCCGGAGCCAAAGGTCTATTGGGTGAGAAGCTCAGAGCCTCAGAGTGGCTTAGACGATGCACTCACTGCAGTCTGCAGCAATGGCTGCATTCACTGCAATGAAACTGCAATGCTGTGCTGACAGTGGGCACTGCTGAGTGCTGAGCAGCAAAATGTGAGAGGTCGAATTATTATGGATAGGGAAATGCGACACCAGGAAAACGACATGTGATGTGCGCTCTGGTTGGTACCTAGGTCCCTATGTACCTACCTACGTGTAACCTCTATACCTAATGTACGTACCTCTTCAACTCGCGCAAAGTAAGCGCCCGGAGACTCAAAGCGGAGGCCCAGTAGCCCAGCAAACAATATGCACGACAACGTCGCATTTGACCAACGCTCTCCGATGCCCCTGCAAGAGGCTGCAACATACTTTCACAGGCCAAAAAGAGGGGTAGGTAGTATCAAAGGAAAGAATGATTGGAAAATGACTGACGGTCCACGGAGTAGATACCTCCTTTACCTTAGTACGCACACACGCTGCTTCTGCGCGGCTCACTCTGGTTCTGAAGCGGAGTTCATATGTACGTCAGACTCACATGCGAAGGCACACTGGACCGTGAACCCTTCAATCATCAGCGCCCCTTCGAAAGCAAAGGAAGGGAGGGCCCTTCTCTTCGAAGGACGGTCAAGAATGAAGCAAAGGGTTAACAAAGACGCGAACAGCCAGATCAAAGACCATAGGCAACCGACCATCATACAATCACAATCACACGAGCGCAAGTCTCCCAGAATTGAGATTTCAGTTTCTAACCGATTCGTCATATTCTAGAGGGCCTGGCTTGCGACGCATGCACGGGAAACTTCTCGTGTAGACGTTCCTCGACAGAATACTCTGTATCGCGATTCGCATCTCATCATTCGTCACCATGACGCGCCTTCTCCTCCTCCTCCGAGACTGCCCATCGATCATCGCACATCAAGAGGACCACTTCACCTCACCGATGAGGATGAGCCTATGAGCTGCAGTGCAGGTTTCAAGTACACACAAGAAGCCTCCGTGTATTATGTCCATACTCTGTGGGAATCCGAACTGTTGCTGGAGGTCCGTCTTCAGCGCAGCCTCATTCTCCGAGGAAATTGGAATTAAATTTGCTAGAGCTCCGTGGAACTTACTGCACTTCCATGTTTTCCCCAGTAGCGCCTGTGGTCTTTCTCCGTGCCAAGAATTAGGTAACATAAAGACCGAACCGTCCGCAATGATTATGAAACCCATGATCCATCTGAGTGCGCACCATCTCGCAGCAACTGTTACAACTCACAAATGCGTCCAGCATCAGTGATCACAACTAAACACGCGTATTGATGGGTATCCCATTCTCATCCAGGTCATCTTCCTTCCTATGGGGATTCCGTCTCCCGGCCACCACTTTGATTTCTTCCTTTTTTCCCAGCACCACGAGATCGAAGCCAGAGGGCAAGACGGTGTCCGCGAGGAAAAAGGCAACCTTCAGGTTGCGAGCTCTGTCGCGATACGCCTGGTGATTCCGACGAATCTCGAAGCGGTTTCCGTGCTTGCGATCAATGACGGACCATTTCGCGCGTTCCCGCGCTATGAGCTGAACGAGTAGGGTTGAGTCGTCGTCCGACCACGGATTGCGCTGTCTGGTGGTGGCGAGGTCTTGTGCACGAGCGTGATGGAGGTTGCGCTCTCTCATGGCTCGTACGTTCTCCAAGTTGGGCCTGGAGGTCGTGGGAATGGACGTCTCTCCAGGAGGGACTGTTGCGCGATGACTCCGGTGAGGCATATTGGATGGCGGCATCGAGCTGCTGGCTGGCTGTTGACTGGGGAGAGTTTCCTTTCTGCAATGAATGCAAAAAAAAGCGAGTCAGTAATAACTTATAAGTGTTGAGAGAAGGCAAGCGACAAGTTACAACTGGATTTCTTGATCAGGGACCTACTTGTGAAAATCAGTTGAGCGGCGCACAATGCCAATGGGAGTCCTGAATCCTGGGACCTGATCGGACTATCGAGCATATAGGGCAAAGGCCCCAGCGCGTCTTGCATCTTCAGGTCTATAGATAATAATCGGCTTTGGCTCTCGAGTCTCAGAAGGATCTCTGTCATCCGAGCCTTGAAAGTTGAGCTCTACATGATACAACTTTGAAGTCAGACTAAATCTCTGGCCTCTCCCGTAAACACAATGTGCGAGGCCACTGTCTTTTATAGCCCATTGCTTCCACGCGGACCACTTGCTGCCACTTCCTGCCAAAGTGCCACTTGTCTCACACACACTGTCCCTGACCAGTGTTGTAGCGTCGAAACTTGGAAGTCATCGCTACGAACATAAGACCCGAAATGAGAAGCGAGACGAATCCGAGTCGAATGTCCCTAGGAAGTAGACTGTAGTAGGGGCGCACTTCCAAGTTCCATGTTTGCAGAGAAGAAGAAGGACCCGTTGAAGAATCCGAGAGACAGCCCTCAGCCACTTGCATCTCTCCTATATTTGCCATTTGTGACACCAACTGGCGTGTGTGCATCCGCAGAGGAGTGCCAGTCAATACCTTCTTCTGGAGGCCAAGAGCCCAATTTTGATACTCAGACAACAAACAAATCAGAGACAAGACAATCACACATCAGTGACAAGAGAAGAACAAGCATCACTCAAGTCAATACAAAAACACCTATTATACTCTCCCCAATAATCTGACACCTTCATCATGTGTATATTGCAGCTTCGAGCGTTCCTTCGCGCGCCCCACTCTCTCGCACTAAGAAGGAGACGAGCCAAAGCTCGAATCCATGACACATACCTTCCCGAACTCCATCAGCATCTCGTCAAACTTGACATTTAATGCTGACATGGTCCAGCTATTCGACAACGAGAAGTGGTGATCTTATGAGTGTGAACTTCTGGAGCGGAAAATGACGATTTTGTGAAAAATCCCCAGGAGTATATGTCGCAGCGACGCAGATGCCGATGGTCCTGTCCTGTCACCCGTAGGCTGTGAGCGATAAAATTCCAGTTTCCGGAAGACAGAGGGTCAAAGGCCAGACGCTACTCTTGGCAAATAAAAGTTAAAACCTTCAAGCATTGACACCCACCTTTGACACGTTGTCCTCAGTCTTTACTCTGTTGTGACTATGCAAGGCCCAAGTGTGTTCGGGACATCCACGCATTGCCGGGGACAAACAGGAAGATACTGGAGGACATTGTGTATAGGTATATCATCGCTGGCTCTCCCCTAGGACTCAGAGAGAGATGACACGCCCTTAAAGTTCCTTGTAGAGCCACAGTCGATTATTCTTGTGCCCTTGAAGCAACTCGTGCTGCCTTGTTATTGGGACCATTGTGCATTCTGGAGATGCGCAGTTCAGTGAAATCTTTAAAGCAATACCGAAGTGATCCCATGACGTATGGACGTGTCACGTGGTATGCAGAAGGTTTCGGGGCGCGACGCGGCGATACGCGATTGACAACGAAGGAAATTACTAATTACCTAGGTACCTATGTAGCCTTCTTTTCCCGCCCCACTATAGGTTCTCATGAATCCAATGACACCAAGTTCAGCAAAGGGCATAACACGGCAATAGCGGCTAAAAAACACGTCGCCTAGGTACCTAGTAGGTAGGTATCATGTATGTGGATGCAGCTTCAGTCTCTGCTTCGCCATCTTGGCCCCTTCATGTTACAGCCTCGTACCACTCCGGCTCTAATCGTCAGCCTTCTTTGCCTGTCTCCTTTGGCGCATTATACACACATCCAGTCCTTGTACCTCGGTGCGAACAGCTTCACTACCAACCTTTCGCACAAGAGGTCAAAGCCTCTGTGTTCATTGCGACAGAGATGGAGATGGAGATGGATGAACAAACCGAGAGAAATTTCCTACGTCAACGCCTCGAGGACAATGACCGGCTAGTCGAGGAGAAAAACAGGGCATTGTAGCAAGCTCAGGAAACAATCAGGGTGCTGCAGCATGTAATTCAGCAGACAACGCAGCAGGCCCAGGAGAAAGACGTGTTATTACAGAAGACCCTCAAGAGAGAGCGAAGGGCCCGCAAGGGAAAGCAGCGAATGCAGAAGGAGAGAGATAATGCTATGCAGCAGGCCCAGGAGAAAAATAGGGGATTGCAGCACGCACGACTTTCAACATTGGGCGGACACTCGAACCGAAGCCAGGAAAATCGGAACACTCTTCTGGGAGTGGGCATGCCTCCGGGAATCTCAGTTACAGATGGGGCAGGTCTAGCAAGAGCCACGCACGCGACTCGGACAGAGGAAAGCAACAGACAAGACCAGAGCGAGACAACCGAAATCGCCGGACTAGCGTCTCGAGAAAGACAACGAAATCGGCCATACTGCTCGCAGCACTGTCTCTTGGGGCTCGTCGGAGGGGAACCTATTGACCCCACGTGCCCCAACGTAGCGTATCACTGCGCGGGTGAAGACTATGAAGACTCAGTAACCCTCAGGTTTCACCCTGTGAGTCATTCAAAGTGGCTCTCCCTTATACGGGGACAGCTTCTAAATGAGAATGGTTTCCGAACGAGGTTTGATTTCCAAGGTGTCGTTGGTGATACGGGTGTGGTTTTCAAAGTGATTGACTGGAAGTATGGCTACACCTTTGTGGCCAAGGCCATCATTTCGCCACATATGGTTCTTTCCGAGCGCGAGTCGCTCGTTTACAAGCGGCTCAAGCCCATACAAGGAGAGTACGTGCCCGTATACCTAGGCATGGCCGACTTGCCACTGGCCGTTTTGAATGATAACGGTGAATTGGACGGTAAATTTCGGAGTGGGGATGGCGATGACCCCTTGAAGCAGATGATTTTGCTGTCATGGGCCGGAGTTCCTCTCGTGCGGGAACATAGGGGTCTACTTGAAGATCTCTCGATTATGAAGGGCATAGAGGCCCTGCAGGCTGTTCATGGCTTGGGCGTACGACACCGGGGCGGGCAATTGGGGCACGTCTTGTACAATACCGAGAGGAGTGGTATCATGCTGGTTGACTTTGAGGCGTCTTATCTGTGCGACGACCCAGGACTGCCAGGACAAAACAAGCACAATGATGAAGCGCTCGAAAAGACCGAGGCGCAGCTGGCGATCGAGGAAAACGAGGACCTATGCGCTGCCGAGGAAATGGGCGAGATGACCAACGTCATGATAGGCGCGCTGAAAGCAGTATTTGCATAGGTTGGCTAGTACCTGTTGTTGCAAATTCGAAACATATCATGGTGCGTGGAGTCGATGACGGATGCAAGCCGAGATCCACTCGTTTTGAATGACGGGAAAAAGAAGAGCGAAGAGAGTATTTATATACGCAACCGTGAAAAGTGTCTGACATTGATAGTATGGGAATTACATGCCTCCTTCTGTTTTGGATATAATTTCTGCTGCTGCACGTTGTGTATTCACTAATCCCTCGCGTCGTGCAACAAGGTCAGGAACATTGGAAAGGCGATCTGAGCAGTTAAGTTGTGTGAGCGCATGAGAAAGCGATGACACCTGCAAATAACGATGATCAGCATTAGGTGTCCGAGAATGATCCGCCTGATGCAGTTGTTGATTCCGACAGAGATGTGGCAATGGCAGCATAATCAGCCCCGTACAGAAAACCCGCAAACTAGGTAGAGCTATGATGCGGTAAATGATTGACGTTAGTAGATGAAGGCGCATCGACGCGTCACGACTCACGACGGAAAGTGAAGGGATTCGGCAATGTCGATTATCCCGGGAAACCACCTGTGACATACAGTGGCTGTCAGTAGGGGCGTAAAAAGAACTCACGTTCTCATCCACTTTTTGGCGTGTGAATGTAAGGTTCTTTTGCCAAGATTTGCCAATCTGAGCAAGGCCAAGCAAGTCATGTGAGGCTGTGAGCCCCAGCCACCTTACCTTGCCTAGGTAGGTACCTCTAACTGTACGTCGCATGGTCCAGTTGAAAGTTCTACAGAGCACAGTACCTACGTACATACCTTTGCTCCTTCCAACAACTCCTTGACCTATCTGCATCATCTGCACTTGAATAGACGACGATACATGTAACATCTCTGCGTCCATGTTCCTGAGCCTGCGCTCTTCTCACAGGATGCTCCTCGCGATGAACTCGTAGGCTCATTGCCGGGTGCGTAAGGGGTGAAGCACGCATGTCTTGCCCCGAATTCTGGATCCTGCAGCTTCATCGCGTTTTGTCGGGGGTTCCAGAATGATGTATGTATGTATAATGTAGCCCGTTTAAATAGGGGCATAACACGGCAATAACGGCTTACCACCGCATAGGTACTCCCGTCGTTCTGCTTGGCCGACTCGACTCCCTTTGCAATTCACAGGTAGCATTCTGCTCGTAATCAGCATTTTCACTAACTTCTATCAAAAGGTCAAAGTCTCACTGTTCATCCAATCGCAAGGCACTGATCATGGATCAGCAGAACGGGGGCAATCCCCTGGACGAACACCTCCTTGAGCCATTTTCACAGGGTCAGGAGAGAGACAGGAAACTGCAGCAGGAGAAAGACCAGCGGCAGCAGGCCCGTGAAATCGACCAGCAGGCATTGCAGTGCTCGCACCAGATTTTGCAGCAGGCCAAGGAGAAAGACCAGAACGCATTGCAGCAGACCCAGGAGAGAGACAAACAGACATCGCAGCAGCAATGTCGGGAAATAGACCAAGTGACATCGCAATACTTGACCCTAATTCTGCAACAGGCCCCAGAGAAAGACCAGGACGCGTTGCAGCAGACTCAGAAGAGAGACAAGCAGATATCGCAGCAGACATCGCAGCAGCAGCAGCAGTGTCGGGAAATAGGCCAAGAGACATCGCAGTACTTGCACCTGATTTTGCAACAGGCCCCAGACAAAGACCAGCAGGCATCACAGCAGACGCAAACTCCAACATTGAACACACGCTTCAACAAATGCCAGGAACTTCAGAAACCCCTCCAGACAGTGGACATGTCTCCCGCATTCACACCCACAGATAGAAGAGGCTCAGGCCCATCCAGCAGCGCCATGCCTGAGCCTGAGCCTGAGCCTGAGCCTGAGCCTGAGCCAACTGAGCCAAACAACCCACAAACCCAAAACCAACCAACCGAACAAAACACCAAACAAAATTCCCCACCAGAGCCACAGGACCAAGAATACTGCACCCAGAAATGCCTCCTAGGCCTCATCCGCAGGGGCTTCATCGACCCCAAATGCCCCAACGCACCACTCCACACCCAGGACGAAGCCGAAGACGAAGCCCCCCCAATACAGCACGCAACTATCCCCAAGTTCCATCCCGTGAACCACGCCGAGTGGCTCAGCCTCCTCCGGGACCAATTCACCCGGTCAGTCTCCAACGAGGGCATCACATTCCAGGGCATCGCGGGCGCATCAGGCGCGTTTTTCAAAATCGTTCTCCTGAGGTATGGGTACACGGTTGTCGGGAAGGGGACCATCGCGGAATATGCTGCGTATATGCAGCGCGAGGGGCGGGTATATGAGCGGCTGGGGGGTCTACAAGGCGAGTATATACCCATACTGCTAGGGAAGATTGATTTGCAGAGTGTAGGCCGGGGGCGGGGACGGGGGATTTGGTTTGAGATGGACAGGGAGATTTGGGTGGATGGGAAGACGATGAATGAGGTGAGGCACTTGATGCTTTTGTCGTGGGCGGGGACTCATCTGAAGCGGTATTGGATGGATTGGTTTGAGATTCCGTGGGTGGAGAGGGGTGTGCAGGCGCTGCAGGCTGTGCATAGGGAGGGGGTTTTGCATGGGGATGTGCGATGGGGGAATGTGTTGTTTAGTCCGGAGACGAGGAAGATGATGCTGATTGATTTTGAGAGGTCTTTTGTGTTTGATGAGCCTGCTGTTTCTTTGGGACGAGATGCGCGAGGAGGAGGAGGAGGGGGGGAGGAGGCTGAGGCTCTGGGGAAGAATGCTGCGGAGGGGGAGAGGTTGTGTTTTTCGGTGAGGGAAGCTGAAGATGCTGATGCTGATGCTGATGCTGATGCTGATGCTGATGCTGATGCGGATGCTGAGTTGGACAAGATTCGGTCTGTCATGCTGGAGGCTTATGAGAATCAGGAGCAGCAGGAGCAATAGGATGGTCAATAAATACTGTGATAGTCTCAGCAGACGGTCTCATGCTTCCGCGGATCCCATTACAGACACAGTTTGCTGACTGATTCTTGGACCTGATCCGAAGTCCGATCTTCACCATTTCAAGTCGATCTTTATATAGACCCAGGGGGCATAGCTTATTATACATACTGCATACATGACTACAATTGGAACGTTTCCACGGACACGGGCGCATAGAGCACATGCACAGACAGACCAGACACCACAGCACAGGACCGATATCACAGATTTT
The DNA here is from genome assembly GCA_018360345.1 of Claviceps sp. LM84 group G4. Taxonomy (NCBI): domain Eukaryota; kingdom Fungi; phylum Ascomycota; class Sordariomycetes; order Hypocreales; family Clavicipitaceae; genus Claviceps; species Claviceps sp. LM84 group G4. The sequence continues at coordinate 35,728 of SRQH01000102.1, read as the reverse complement.
GATTGAGTCCATGGTCCATATGTACGTTAGACCGCCCTTCCCCTCCCCTCCCCCTTATTACAAAAGCATATCAAAAAAGAGCCTCATCCATAATATCCCACTGTGCCTCCACTCCTTTCCCTTCTCCCCCTCGGCCCTCAGGCCTCACCCCATCACAGCCTCCGGATGAAAGAAAAGAAATTTGGAGCAGCTGCCTCGCTGCATCTCCATGAACCACCTGGGTCCACGACTCCACTTCAATCTCTCCCCGCCTCTTGTCTCCTCATGTAGTAGTCAGCCCTTTCGCTTCATGTCCGTGAGACCGCGCCGGTGTGACAAAGGAAACTGACGCGTAGACGAACAATCAAAAAACATGAGAGAATCGAAGATGTAACAGAATTATTCAAGATATGCGCAGAATCGCGCAAAAATACGTAGCGTGTAAAGATTAGGTCTCAGGGGCATGTCGTAAGCCCCATGAGAGGAATGATGAATGGAAGGGGGGTACTCGAGACGAATCGGAACCAAGGCGACTTGATGGTTGGTCTCTGCGAGTATGAAGAAGAGGCCACATGGTGAGAATGCCTGCCTACGTGGCACCAGTGTTGAGGCATTAGACGTGTGATATTCCCATGGTGAGGTCGTTCACATCCGCCGTGTACGCTACTCCTGAGACGTGGTGGGATGTACGTGTTCCACAAGTCTCGTCGCGGCTCAGGAATAGGGAAGTAGATTCGCCCTGTGTACAACGGGACGAACAAGGCGCAGAAGAGGCCCACGTTGAGCTCGTGGCATGCTTGTCGGTGGTTGTTGACAAACTCAAAGACCAGCTCTGACTGTTTGTGCTGATTCTTGAAAAGTGTTTCTCCACCTTACTTCCTAATCGTCTCCTCCTTCATCAAGCATGCCAACCAGCCCCCTTCGGTAATTCCAATAGTCGAGAAGAAAAAGTCAAGCAGAAGAGGGGAGAGGGGGGTGCGCCCTATCCAGATCCAGGACAAAAGAAACCCATGTATTACCAGTAGACCGAAAAAGACCATCCAGTACGGGCACAGGCAAGCACAGACAGGCAGACACAGAAGAGGCCACGCAAACATGTTATTTCCGAACCAATGACCGAATATAAAAACCCATGGTATCAACTGCGGCAGGTAACAAAACCGAACTGGTATTAGACAAAAGAACCCCCCACTGGGATTAGATGAGGACCAGATAAAAAACGACGAATAGACAGAGAACAAAAAAAAAAACAGCAAAACGCCAAGCACATGAATCGAGGCGTTGGTCGAGTTGCTCGCAGAACGCTTCGATACTGCTAAAGTCGACATGGCTGTCGCACAAGACCGAGTGATACAAAAAGAAATAAAGACATAAAGAGAGAGTGAAATCCCGTCGTCGTCATTGCACTTGTGGGTGCACTGGTTCTGGAGACAAGCTGACATGATCAACGTGATCGAAGTGCACCAGCTGGTCCATATCCAACTCGGGCTGATGGTGGTGTGGGTGCATGTAGTTGTTTGGTGGTAAGCCTTGCATGGACATGATGCTGTGCTTAGAGTACATCTCGTTGAGGCTGGCCCCGTCGTCCGACACGGCGCAAGACCCATCGTGGCTAGCATACATTTCGGCAGATCCGGAGCGGTCCAGCATCGCCATGGGCGGCGAGTGCTCGACGATGGATGGCTCATGCATGGCACCAGGGTAGGCCATGGGAGACATGGTGCCAGTGCTGTCGGTCCCAACCATGGCTGACAGGAACGCTCCGCCGTTGCTGTACGGAGTGCCGAAGGAAGTGTGGCCCATGGGGCCTGTGTCGGGTCCATGAGACATAAATGTACCGGCAGGACTAGGGGGGAACTCGGCTGGCGAATGCGCGGTCGTGGCAGACATGGGGTATTGGCGCATATCGAGACCGAAGCCGGCCTGGGTGTCGATACGCAGAGGATGATGGCCCATGCTGTGCGGTTGTTGTGCGACAGGCGCATAGATGTTGGTGTTCGGTTGAGGGGCACACATGTCACCGCCAGGCGGTTGGATGTAGAAGGAAGGCATGGACTGGTTTTGGAACATGGCGAAGTCGATGGGGCCAGGCACAGAGCGGCTGCGCTGCCTCTTGTGGCCAGGAGGGGGAGGGCGCATGGCGGAATGGACCTGATTCATGCCCCATTGATCCTGCATTATGGCCGCGTGTGGTTGATGGAAGTTGGGTTGCGACGCTGGCCGCGCAGGAGACACGGGAGCCGACACAGACATGGCGTGAGGGTCGTGGATGGGCGCACCGGCAAAGTGATGAGGATTATGGCGGTTCATAAATGATTCGAGAGACACCAGCTTGGCTAGTTGACCGGCGAGGACCTTGGGCGTGCCGCCGAGGTGGTGTGTCATGCATTGGGTGGCTTGGAGATCCTCGGTGAAGTCGCCGCAAATGAAGAAGCCATTGGCCGACGGAGACGAGTCCATGAAGAAATTGGGTGGCCGGTTCAGTTCGATGACGATACCGCCCATCTTGTTGGGGTCGTCCTCGTTGTTATCCAGCCAGATGTGCTTGATGTGCGAGAAGGGGTACTCGATCTTGTACCCAGCCTGTTCGTTGTTGATGTAGTATGTCATGGTACACTTGTCAGGTGAGTAGAAGATGATCAAGTCCATCGTGTTTTGTCCAACTCGTGTCCACTTGCCAATGCTCAGGGAGCGGCAATTGAGGTGGTGAATTACTGTGTCGAATGATTAGTCTCCCATCGCATCCGGGAAAACGGACACTGTTCTGTGTCCATGCAACCACATTTGACTTACAGACTTTGCCCTGACCCGCCTCGGCGCCGAGAAGCATACCGTTGTGGCCATAGGACATCATACCAGAGCGTCCAAGGTAGCTTCCACCCAAACCTTTCCCAGTCTCCATGGCCTGCATCGCTAGATACGCTCGCATTGATTCTGGAATGGAGTCAATATCTTCGCCAGTTTCGATGCTTCTCTTGGCCAACAGCTTGATCTTGGCGCGGCTGGCAGTCAATTTGAGTTAGCGAGACACAATCTACTACAAAAAGGGGAATAAATCGCACATACCGGTTTTGGAACCAGATTTGAACCGATCGCTCCGTCATGTTGATTTCATCCGCGATTCTATCCCTTACGCTGGCAGTCGGGGTCGGGTTCTTATTAAACTCAACTTCCAGGATATTGAGCTGATCTTGTGTGGCCCGTTGTCTCTTCTGGTTCTTCTGCTGTTGGGTCAGTGTGCTCTTTCGCGGCGGGCGTTTCGAATGCGAGTGGTTGCCGCCAGAGCTCGATTGCGATGGCGACTGTTTGCACGACGATGTGGGTGTGAGCATCTCGACCATGTCGTTTTCAGCGCCAGACATGGAGTCATGCGGGGCGCCCATGGCGGACAAGTCCAATTGGTGATGCTCGCCTTCAACCGACATGATGTGTTTTTGTGCCGACTTGAAAAGCCTGTGTGTGCGATTGTCGTCGATTGTCGTCGCTGGACTTATCCGATTTTGACGAAAAGCACGTCAAGTCAGGACGTCTATGCGAGATTGAACCTCTCGACCAGGAAAACAGGGCACGTTGTGTACAATCTATGCGAATCCGCGCGCAATCGACGTCGTGGGATCTGATCGTAGTAGAAGCGGCGACTTTGGCTCGAAAATTCGTCGCGGAAACCGGTTGCCAATTGGAGATGGAGCAGACAGTGCTGCAGCGTTGGTTTGGAACAGGTTGTAGGAAAGAGCGTATTGAGTCGTGGAATACGTATGTAGTGACGGGCAATGAGCTCCGTGCAAGGAACGTGTGGTCTCTGTAGAAGCCCTGGGCGGGTAGAGAAAAAAGGAGGTTGCTTGGCGAGCGACGTGTTTTGAAAAGTTGAATTTTTATTCGTCGATAAGAAGGGCGAATGGAATGAATGTACTGGACCCGGAAAGAGTGACGGGTGCCGAAGGGTCGCAAAAACAGAAAGAGAGTGACTGGAAAGAAAGAAAAAGGTTGGGTAAGGAAAGGAAGCAGCAGAAGAAGGCAGTGTGGTGGACGGCGATGAGAAACGCGGACGAGAAGAAGAAAAACGATCAGACGGGCGACAACGGGGGGGAGAGGCGCTGTGGGTCGCGGACAGCAGCAGCGGCACAGCCAATAACGGGCCACTTTGGGCGATCACTTGGCCCCTCCTTGGCCCCGCCCCTCCGAAAGAAGGTCTGCCGGCGCTGCTGAGACCAGTGACAGACGACGGCTTGTGCAGGTTTGTGCGCTAGGCAGACACTCATCGGACCCGCTACCCAACTGGCCACAGCTGCAACACGCGCTGCCAGCTGCCAGCCAGCCCTCCGTACCTGCCCCGTGTCTGCTCCGCAGCAGCGTGTGTTCAACTTCGTAACTTCTCCTGCTCTCTCAATATGTACTCTCCTCTACGGATATACACACTCCCCTCGACTCTGCTAAAGGGACCCCCGGCACACGCAGGAAGAGAGGAACGACGGGTCCATGCAGAGCCAGGCATGTGTGGACCGCTTGCCCCACTCAAAAAGCTCTCTTCCTCCCGTCTTTTCCGATGGATAGGGTGGTTTCTCAGTCACTTGGCCGTCAGAGTCAACTCTCAAGCACTTTTCTCAGAACTGGGCCGTCAGTATTCTGAGGTGTGATGTGACTGTGATCACTGATCTCAGTGATATGTAGTTGTAACTTGTGTGTGTATGTATGTACATGTACTCTGTAGATACCACATCATGATCTCTCAGAGGTATGTACCTCTGTACATACATATGTAGGTATGTAGTATGTAGGTATGTAGTATGTAGGTACATACTTGGCCATCGGGGTTGAGAACATTGCGAATTGCACCGCCCGCCCACTGTTAGTGCGGGAGCTGCGCTGCGCCGTCTCTTCTTTGCGCCGAGCATCTAAAAATTAAAATGCTCCCTCGTGAGTCGTGAGTCGTGAGTCGTCACGCCGCGCGCACACATCTCTGGCGGACCAAATCGCGGCTCGTTCCCCATGGCGGGTCGCGGACGTCTTCCGATTGACGCGCGATGTCGTTCCATTGCACATGGCGAGAAATGGCGCGTCACTGCTGTGTGGCGTTAAGGTCTTGTAAGTTGTTCGTAGGTATGTAGATAGTCTTGCATTTGGTCTCGACTCTCGCGTCATGAGGCTCGCATCTCGTGACACCCTCAGAATGGTCCAACCTCGAAGTCGTCTCTTCGGGGAGGTTTGTTCTTAGACGTCGCATCCCTTGGCCTCCCAGAATCAGTGCCAAAAGCTGCCTCCGAGCGGCGAGAACAGCGGCAAACCAACCAGTGCAAGATACAATGTACATATGTAGTATGTAGGTATGTACTCCGTACACATGCAAGTACCGCAGCTGCACCTGCAATGGAACAGGATGCTCAATCAAGGGCGGGAAAAGGCGTCAGCACCACGATGCAAGTGCGGGTTCCTGACCGAGGCCGCAGGCGCCAGCCGCCAAGCTGTACCTGTGCCTGGACTATTCCCCATCCGGTCACATCTTCCAGCCACACTCCACCCACGTTGGCTGCAAAACCCACGCCCCTGGTAACCCCCCCGAGCACCCCCGTTACAGTGGTGCCTGACCCGAGTTCTCCACCCCGCGCGCGACGGCCCCGCCCCAAGAGAAAGGCGCGACTTCGTTCCCCCGCCACGGAGACCTTCTCCAGCCTCCCGAGTCCCAGGCCAGTGGGCAGTGGGCAGTGGGCACTGCTCTCAGTTCAAAATCTGCTCCTCAGCGGATGGGTCCACCGACGCCAGAACTTTGCTCCTGGCTTCCAGCCAACCGACTTGGACCTTGGACCTTGAGGCTTGGATGGACGATCCCAAGTGACAGCCACAGCAGCCCCTGTGACGCTGCTGCGTACGGAGGAGTAAGGGGGGTTACACTGTACGGAGTACAACAGCGCCGTACATTTTTAGAACCTGCACAGGGGAAGGGGAGAAGAGTCAAGAGGGGCATGTTATCGCTCCTGGAACGGCTTGGTTGCGTCACGCGGTACAGTCGCTGCCACGGCGTCCGATTTGCCCATATGCATAAAAGCAGGACTGAGCAGCGGCATACATGCATATCCCACACCACTAGTGCAGGGGTTCAGCAACAGAAGGTACATGTAGGTACCTACCTACCTACCTACCTACCTACATACTGGGCAGCTAGGGTAGACCACGCGGAGTCCACTTCGAGGTGGGCTGTTGCCTCTGCACCGGCTCATCGGGGGGGGGGAAGCCAATGAGCCACTGAGGTACGGAGTACAGTCGGTCGGCTAAGCTGCTTCTCCACGACTCGTTCGACTTCGGCTTCGACTTCAAAATTCAACTGCAAAGCAACGATTTCCTGTTTGGTAGTCTTCTGGATGTATGGCAGAGTTGATGCAGTCCGGCAAGCTCATTCACGGCGTCCCTTTCTGATGCGATGAGCCAAGGTTTCCACGGACTTATCTCGTCATCAATGCTGTAGCCTGTGCATCTTGCAGAGCCCAGACATCAAGTTTGCTTCCACAGAGCTGATATCTCGTAGCAACCTCAGCTCTTTCAAATCGTGTACCGACTCCCGCCACAACTTACAAGGACCCTCCCGACTTCGTGTCAATCGGCTGACGCAGATGCTCGGCGCGGGGGACGGAAAAGGAACCCTCCTCCCCCCTGCCTTCTTGCTTCCGTACTTCGTACGTACATACCTAGAGGCTAGCACGTATCGTGATTCGTAGGTTTATCTTTGTTGGTGCCAGATTCAAGAAACTTGTGCGGAACCTACTAGAGAAACTATGCGTTCGAGCGAAGCCGGCATCATCAAGCAAGCTGCAAGCTACAGCACCTACGGGGCAGAGGCTAGAGTTAGACTACTCCATAGTCCATACGCAGGACCTTAGGTGCTTGGCTATTTTGACGACGTTGGCGTGGCTGAAAAGGCAGCTCGGGCGCGCACCTCTCGCAATGCCGGAAAACTCGCACATACGGAGTACTGTACCTAGTCTGTTTTCTCCCAGGCGCCAACAAGCAGGAGATGCTCGCCATTCACAGCTTTGACGGACTATGGTCCATTCAGCAGTATGTATGTAGCCTGGGTTCTCATGTTGAAACACCTCAAGTTCTCAACGCGTCTACGGATTACAGGACCCGTGTTTGTCCAGTTGCATGACTACCTAACATTCTCTACATACATACTCCGTAAACGTGGGATTTGCGGCCTCCCGGCCGATCCCCTGTCGAAATGGAAGACACCAACCCAACCAAGCCGCCCGCCCGTCCGTTCCCCCTGGGGCCTGGAGAGTGCAAAAGAGGAGGAGGGAAGAAAGGAAAAAAAAAAAGAAAATCCTCTTTCTGCCCCTATTCTACGCATGGTGACGCATACCTACGGAGTACTCGTACGGAGTATATCGTTTACATATGTATTACCTAGCCCTCCGTACGCAGGCTCTTTAACTATCGAATCGCGGCCAAAATGGGTTGCATCGCGCGCCTCGCTTCATGCTGTCTCTCAAGTTGCGCCTGGCGTGCGCTGGTTTGCTGCTTTGGGACTTCCTGCAGGCACAGAGCGCGCCTTGGCCAAGACATGCAGACTACCATCGTGAAGAAGATCTCCTCTCCTCTGCAGTCTGCAGCTTCCTGCTTCGCCTGAGCTGAGACCGCACACGCATTGCTAGACCTCGGTGACTCTCGGCCCCTCGGGTCTCTGTCTCCATTGGCCTTTTTTTTTCTCTTGCACTGACCTTTTCTCCTGCATTTGGCCCTTGAGGAAGTTTTTTTTTTTTTTTTTGGTAACTTTTTGCTTTCGTGAAAGCCGTTGCCGAGAACCCAATGGAGGATACATCCTACTTGGGATGAGCTTCTACACACAGAATTTCACAAAGGACAACAAATTACAATACCTATGTATGTACCTAGTGGAGGAACGCTCCGAGCGCATGCACGATGAAGGCTTTTGCGTACTCCGTAAAAATAACTTATAAGGGACCCTTCTTTTCTTTTTCGGAGGTTGCTTCTGGTATCTGCGCCCGGCACGCCTTCTGGCCTGCATGTGGCCCTGCGAAGACAACAATGGGCTTTGAAATATAGGTGAGCATGACGTCTTTCATATCAGCTAGGTATTTTGCGCCTCGCGCGACGAGCTCGATGCGTCGCGATAAATACATAGGGTAGGTACATACACGATGGTGTTGAGAACTTGTCAACTTGAGCTTCGCCAGCTTCGAGTCTTCGACGGCTACGAATCCGCCGCCGCCGCCGCCGCCGCCGCCGCCGCCGCAGCCCGTAGCGGCATCCGCAGCCTTTGGCGCGGGTTCTGGAATGCACCAAAAAAAAGAAGAAGCGTGCTCACTGCTGCGTGGATTGAATGTGCCCCTACGGAGTACATACATACCTGTTAGCGGCAGATTGGAATGCCTGTTCTTTCCATCCCCAGTGCCCCACTAGACTAAGCCAGTACGGAACCGAGTACCTAGGTACCTCCGGAGGATACCTAGAGGCTAGGGGAACTTGGGAAGAAGAGCAAAAGGATACGTTTCGTCAGTTTCGTCATGCACACGATGAATGTAGGCCATTTCTTCACCTTTTGTACGTCCAAACGAATACAGCAGCGAAGGTCACTTTTCAACAAAGAAGTGTGTACGGACTCCGGAGTACACTTGTAGGTATCATAGGACCCCAAGAAGAATGATACCTACCTCCTAGGTATCGAAGATCGCCCCAACCTCGTGGTCATTTTTTGTATGTACATGTATCCGTACGGAGTACATGTACATACCTAGAGTCCAGGCCCTGCCGCCCACGCCGTTCCCTTCTCCATGAATGCAGACCCCCCCTGATCCATGTCCATCTGAACCGGCGACGAAGCAAGGCCCACGACAAATGTAGCATGGTCTTTATTCCTATTTCTGTGGTTCTTGCAAGACGTGATGGACTAAACGGGACCAGGGCATGCTCCTTGCGGCAGAAGCTTCGTCTGGCTCCATCGATCTTCTACGAAAATGCACCTAGGTATCCGGGCGTGCCTACCTACGGAGTATGTACCAGGTATCTTTATGTACCTACGTACATGTTTACTCTGTACCTAGGTACTCCGTACGCTGAGTTTCCGACACGAGTCACGATTCACGATACCTACATACACATGCACACTTTCTACCGTACGATCCGCTGCCGAAACTTGAAAAGGCCCGCGAGGGAATTATGTATGTAATTGCCGGCAGAAGATCGGATGGGAAACGGTGTGTCCCGCCGCCGTTTGGTACACTCGGTAGGTAGGTACATATGTACCTCCCACGGGCCAGTTCACCGTCCATGAAAGTTTGCCAAATGCATCATCGGATGAGAAAAGATGCTTGGATGCATGCACATGGCTGCAAGGTGCAAGCTGCAAGGCGGTGCGGTGCACGTGCCAACGGTGTTGGTTCGAACAAAAGCAAACCCCCCTCCCCTCCCCTGTCTTTGTCTTTGTCTGGCCACCTAGGTATACCTACTCCGTATATATATGTATGTATGTATGTATGTATGTATTCCGTAATATGTACGATTGCTTACCTTTTTCTGGCTGCGTCTTGGTTTGCCAGTGCCTTGACTCTTGCAAGTTGATGAGGCTTTTGAGTCTTGACCCTGTTGTGGTCGTGACGATACCAACCTACCTGCCTAAGGTACATACCTATTCTATAGCTATAGACAGGTTACCTACCTAGGTATGCGGGCACTGGGAACTTGGTGGGAGCTGTGCAGACCGCCACATGGAGCACGAGCGCAAGCACGAGAGACTTCAATGCTCAGACCGCAGACAGCAAGACAAAGACAGGCGGCGAGAATTGATAAGAGAAGGTACGCGTGCAGATCAGTGGCACAGTGTGAACTGTGCCCCTCTCGGATTTCCCTTGCATCATCGTTGAGGTTGCTCGTTCTCCACGTCCCCGTCTCGAGTCCTCGACTCTCATCGTCCATTCTTCTTCGGGGTATGGAGGACAGAGTACAGAGTACAGAGTGAGGTACGACTCTCGTCCCATCGCCTTGTTCATGGTGTGACGCGTTGCGTTGTACGTCGGACTCCGGAGTACATACGGGTGCAAAATTCAAATGCTCGTACCTGCAGCATAACGTCACAACGTGCCTCAGCATATTGTACCTGCAGCACCAACGATACCTATTTGCTCCGCACATATAAATATGTAAGTACATACATGTACCGTGATTCGTACGCAGTATGTAGTTATACAGACTCACGTCGCGACTCGCCGGAGCTGCCCACTTGTTCCCCCGGCCTCGCTCGCTCCCACAAGGCCTCCTCTCGTCTTGTACACGACAACACATGAAATCTTTGTTCGGACTTACACGGAGTAGGTAACTGCAGTCTGGTTCCCGAATCTCCGGTGCCACATGACGCACTTGCAATGCCCATTCGTATCATCGTATGCCGGACCGATCTGCTGGCCCTGAGCTACCTCTCCATATAATGGACAATGGGACTCGGGAGGCGACGAAGCAGAGTTCTATCATCTATGAGGACATACATACCTAGGTATAGTGCAGCACAGCAAAAGAGATGGAACGAATCCCAGAAGGAGACAGTTTCGCGAACTTGAACTTGGTACTGTAGCTTTCCTGATGGAAGGGGTGGCTTGTTCTTTGTGCCATGTGGTGCCTTTCGTGCTCTCCTGAGTCCTTCGTTCTGGCTCTCTTTTCTTTTTCTTTTCCTCTCTTTTTGTAGGTACATAGGTACATACTACATATGTACCTACGCACCAAACAAAGAACGAAAAAAGAAATGTTGATTATTCTTCAAGATTCTGTGACGTCGGCCAGTAACCCCATGGGGTTATTTATTAGGATTCAGGGGTTTGGGTGGTTTCCAGCCCCGGGCCGACGACGGTTCACGGTTCTTTTTATGTATGTATTCGTGGGTGTAACCTTTTGAGAAAATGTTTCTAAACTCCCGTGTTCAACCCACTTACATCCAGAATTTGTCCTACCCTGCAATCAAGTGCCGTTATAAAAGGAAAGGAAACCAAGCCCGCAAGGCGAAGCAGAGCTGCGAAATAGTTTTACAGCCCTTTCTTGATAACTCAGCGGATTGCGTTTCAATACCTATTTCACGTGCTTTTTTTTATAGTGTTGGACGTGCTTATCTCGTGGGTCTTCGATCGTGAAAGTTTCCGGCGTTTTTTGCGCAGATGGAACCACGGCGGCGCGCCACGCATCGTCATCGTGTCATCATTCTACATACAGTAGGTACTCTCTTCTCCCCCTGCGCTCGGCTTCTCCCCCCCCGACGCTTGTACGGAGGCCCGATATGGGTGGCTGTCAAGCCAAGTTTTCTTACGGAGTATGTTTCGGATGTGCGCCTGTTTGCCATGTGCTCCAGAAGGCTTGAGATACGAGAGGGGGTGTCGATGAATGGACAAAGCAGGCGCATGCACGCGGCTGTCAGTTAAGTAGGTAGGTACCTAACCTGAGTTGACATGGAAAGAAAGATAAAAGTCGAGATGACGTTCATGATTCATCAAGCCCTGGTGTTTATGTTTGCCAGCTTGTGTGTGTGTGTGTGTCTGTAGTTGACACCAAGTCCTGGCGGTCTACACAAGAGCGCAAAGACTCCTTCTATCACATGTTCTCCTCACAATTCCTTCATCACTTCCTGCACCGCCCTCGCTGCCATGCGCCGCCTCTGCGCCTCCGGCAGTCCCTCACCTGCTTCCCTCACAGCCTGCAACTTCCTCATCATGTCCTCCATCTTGGTCATCTCGTCGCTTTTTTCTTTCTCCGTCTTCTCACTCTCACCAAAAGTGCCATCCTTCTGAGGAGCTGCATCCCCTTCCACACCGCCATCTACTTGGCCATCCGCCTCAAAAATAGCTTTCTTCAAGTTTTCAATGTCCGTGGGATCAAAGCCGAAATCCAGGCTATCGGGGTCCAGATGATCCTTTTTATCCTCACTTCCGCCCTCAAAGTCCCCAAAGTCGGAGACGTTCTCTGCGTCGGCGAGGTCCCAGTCGTTGGACTCGAGGGCTTCTTTGACGCGGGCGATGCCGGTTTTTTCTACAACGGGCACGAACGAGTTCGCATTATACTTTGTGATATCAAGTGGCTCAGGGGCGAAGGAGGGGGATAGAGAGGGAGAAGAGAGAAACGAGAAACGAGAAGACTGCCTGACGTACCACCGAATTCATTCTTGACAGGCTGCGAACCGCCCAACCGCACGAATTCCATCCCTGCTTCCGCGCACAACTCATCCCACTCCTCCGTATCAACATCCGCGCCCCCAACACCCACGGCCAGCCGCACGCCGTCCCATTCCCATCCCCCGAGACCCTCGTTGACAACCCGTCCGATCTGGCCAATGAGCTCAGTGAGGAGCTCTACTGAGGCCGCGGGGGATTTCGAAGTAGTAGGCGACGAAGACGGCTCGGGCAGCGCAAAGACGAGCACGACACCGCCTAGCACAGCGAGCACCTCGCCTGCCTCATCTGAGAGGAACGAGGCAGCCCATTCGGAGGGCGAGGCGATGAGATCGAGCCATATGGGCACAGAGGCAGTGTAGTACTGCGTTTTGAGGGAAATTTCGTGCGTGATGCCAGCGAGGGAAGTGGATTCTTGAGTAGTAGGCTTTGAGCCGGTCAGATCTGTGGTTTGAGTCAACACATATGATCCATGTGGTTCTCGTTATTCGGGCTGTTTTATCAGGTGTCCTGCGATTGGAGAACACGTATGCAGATAAAGAAATAGATGTATGTGTGATTGCGTGAGTGTGTATTCAAGGCTTGTCACTTCAGTTCAGTTCATCGGTCTCGGGACGTAATAAGACGTGTCTCTGAGTACAAGGCGCCAGAACTCTGTAACTTCTGTTGTGGGGAGATGAGGCAAGCAAACCAAACGAACCCTTGATAAGCCCGCTCAAACAGTCGGCTTGCGCGTCGAGGCTGACGGCCAATATTCTTCGCGGATGGCTGACGTGCATTGCATGGCAGTGCGTGGCCTGGACATGCCGCGAGGGAGTATGTAATTGATGTGATGTTTGAAAAGAAGAAAATGTCACCGCCGCCCGGGTGGTCAGACCTGGTTTGAGTCGTTTGACGATGGGATTCGCGACGAAGTGGGGCTCGGGGCAGGGGCATCACGAATCCACGATTCACCACATGGCAGGGGAACTTCAAGGAAGGGCCGGCTGTGGCCGACGAACTGGCCTTTTTCAGTCAAGCAGAAGCTTGTAGGTACAGTATATACATACTATATACGCTGAATTAGTGAAATCTTCAATCGTAATTCGTGATATATTTGCTACAGCTGGCATGTTTTATACGGGCATGTCTGGCCTCTATGATTGTACCTACATTAGGTACTTACCTGCTCCGTAGGTATGTACAGCCACTGTAGACCAGGAAGCCCTTAAGTACCGATTATAGTAGATGCATGTGTGTACAGACTACAGAGTATTAGGTATGTCTTGTCATGTGATTGTGGCCCCATTTCGCACTTCCATGTCTTCCACCATCTCACCCACACTCCGTAGACCAACAAACCGGTGAAGCACGGAAATTATGCGCGTAGAAAACATGCTTGTGACTCTGAGTGAGAATCATGCGTAAAAATTATGTTGTAGAGATCATGTTCGTAGAAATCACGCTCGTAGAAATCATGCTCGCAGAAATCATGCTCGCAGAAATCATGCTCGTAGAAATCATGCTCGTAGAAATCATGCTCCTAGAATTCATGCTCCTAGAATTCATGCTCCTATAAATCATGCTCCTAGAACCATGCTCATGCTGCTCATGAATGATGATCCAGCAAACACAGTCCCCCATCAACAACTGTCCGCTCCCCATCCAAAACTCCGATTCACAACACCCATCGCCTCCAACCCTTCTTCCACCGTCCTCGTCCTCATCATCCCCTCCCCGCGCTCCCCTTGCCCCTGCCCCTGCCCCCGCCCCAAACCCATCCTCGCCCTCTCCAAATCCCCCTGATCCAAGATGCCTCGCCTCCTCTCCAGCATGGCTCTCTGCATTGCCGCAGCCCACATGGTATACCACTGCTCCTCACTCATGCTCACATACTTCCTACGGCCCGGCACAGCCGTCGGCTCACTCAGGCGCCACTCCGCCGTCACAGTCTCCCACCTCCTCGTCATGAAGAACAGATACGGCCAAGTAAAGATAAACATGAGCGACAGCGTAAACATCGTGGCAATCCACTTCGTCAAGCGCCACCGGTTGATCCGACACTCATTGTAGACATGGACATGGGAGTGCCGCACCGGGAAATCAATCTCGACATGGCCTCTGTAGTTGGTGGCCTTCACAAGGCCATGTAGTCTCCGGCGGAGCATCTCCCAGTCATACCCCTCGACCCGTCTCTCCATAGTGAAGCACTTCAAGCCGCACCGAGAGGCGCAATATCGACGACACCATTCCCGGAGCCCGGGCACGCCTTCTTCGGGGAGAGCCCCGCCGCTGCCGCCAAATCCGGGCGCCCTTGTGGCTAGAACGGTGCCGCGGCGGACTTTTTCAAAGTTACCGGCTGTGTGGAGGGTATTCCAGGCTTGGGCAGAGCGAATGTCAGAGTAGAAGAGGTGGGTGAGTTCGATTTCGATTTCGAAGTCTGTGACTTGTTGTGTGTCGCGGTTCTGGTTCTTATCGTTGCAGCTGCCGCCGGCGGCCTTGTCGGTGTGGGTGCCTACTATGCGCACGAACGGCCGTGGGGGAATCATGGCCAATTTGTCGACGTGGTGGGCTAGGAAATCGGGATCGCGGTCCAGTCGTGCATCTAGGTAGTAGGCCGTTGTTTCGTCGCGGCGGAATGGGTAGACGGTCTCGAAGCCATCGTTGTCGCGGCTCGGGGGGAGGAGAGGGTCGTACGGTCGGGGATCATCGTTGAAATCCTCGTGTTCTGTGTACAGGGGAGGGAGGTCGTCGCCGCCCAGCTCGGCCACATCTTGGTCGAAATATCGGGCATGCGATGGCTCATACAACTGACGGTCGCTGGACAAGGACGGTGGCATTTCCAGAGAAGCTGCAGGCGCAGAAGATGAGCCTTTTGGCGGAGAAGCGCTGGGTTTGCCCATGATGCTGGTTGTGGTCAAGTGAGGAGGCGGAACAAGATGCGACTACGGGATGTCGACGTAGAGGGGTTGTACCATGAAGATGTCATGAAGTCGTCACTTGTGTTGAAGTGATGAAACGCTCGCTTGATTTTATATTGAATAATACAGGGTCGCGAGGAATGCAAGTGCAAGAATTGCTACAAGATGTAAGACAAGGGAAAGGAAAGGTATGTATTCGTTAGGCTTCAAAGGTCTAATTAAAAGATGGGGGGACAACGAGGCCGAAGGGCGGCGTTCAGGTTTGGGAATCGGATTTCCGACGCGGCACTGAGCGGGTCGCTAAAGATCGACGCATCCGGCGATTCTGATTGGCCCAGCGGCGAGGCGTCGCACTCCCCTGTCACCTGCTCATGAACATGTCGCCACTTCCTTTGACCTCTATGTACAATCTATTGCTGCCTTTCACCAATTGCGAAGATGAAAACATGCAGTCAGCGCTTGGAAATATCTTGAATTTCGTCACTGGGCTGTAACCGCATGGCAAGTCAAACACGGGCTGCATTCCACCCGCTTTATTACTTTATGTCAGTCCAATTGATATCGACGTCCCCCTCGTCGTCATGTCAATGGTCATACAGCCAGACAGACTCCAGCATCTAGCATGCCTCTTACACACCACCTTGCTCCTCCCGCTCACCATCCTCTGCCGCGTGGCGACCCCGGAAGTTGGCCACACTCCCACCGGCCAGTGCCGTGAGTATGGCCAACACAAAGAACGGCAGTCCGTACCACACGGAACCCCAATGAGACCCTACCTTGAACAACCACAGCAAGAAAGGGAGGCCGACGAGCAGCGAGAGACTCTGCATGGCGGCAACCAGGGTAAATAAAAGACCCGTGTGCTGTCCGCCATTGAAAAGCACAAGAAGACTCCTTGCCACGGGAATAAAGGCGGAATCGGGCGACAGAAGGACAGTGCCCATGATGATCATGGCTCTGCCGTTGGAGAAGCCCATGAACACCAAGCCTGCGACTACAGCCAGGATGATGCCTCGCGCGAGCCACAGGTCTTTTGCTGCGGGGTTGTACCGAAGACGATTGAGAATGAGGGACGTGGTGGGCAAAACGACTGCCACGACGGCCATTTTTATCCATAGTTTAACGACGGACACGAGATTGGCCTGCAAATTGCGTCAGCTAGAAGAAAGAATAGAAGGAGAGGGGGCTTTATTCTCTCGAAAGGCAACGTATAACAGATACATACATCGGATAAGGTCCAGTTCAGACGCCTAATCAGGTAGAACACAGTCAGGACAGGCGAGTAGTGTGACATGTAGAACAGGAAGGCTCCCAGCAACAGCAGACCAAGGCGTTTGTTTTCGCACGTTATCATACGGCCAATAGATACCATCCGCTTTGCTGCATTCCTGCCCTGCCTGTACAGCTTGGTGAAAACGCAGACAGGGTCGGCGTTACGCGAGATACTTTCGTTTTGGGAATCCAGACCTGCGAGGCTGGCAACATCTCGAGTCGCTGGAAGAAATAGCACAAAGATGGTAGAGATACAAGTCATCGCAAGGCCCATATAGACTGCGAGCCACGGGTTCCTGTTGGCCATGGCCTTGTACAGTGGCTGGCTGACGAAAGCCGCCATAATTGTGAGAGCTTCGATGAGGAAGAAGACGATGACCCTGTTTTGGTCAGATTACGATGCTTAGTCAAGTAACCCGAAAGAAGAGGGCAAAGGACCGTAGCGCGCATAATTCGCGACTCACCTTCGCGCATCACTCGAAACGTCACTCGCAATGGCGAATACTAGAGCAGAAAAGATGAGCGGTCCGCCTCCAATCAAGGTGAACAGAGCAGCCAGCCAAACGAGTCTTAGTGGAAAGACGTTGGGAAATAAACCTGTCGAGAGGATATACAATTGTCAGCTCAGGGGTACGATGAGCGGATATCTTTGTTCTATCGCTGAAAAGATGGTAGATTGTAGGCACAAAAGTAAACGCCATGAAAGGAAAGGGTGTACTTACACACAATAATCTCCCCCGCCATGGAAATCAAGATTCCCCCAACAGACAGAGCCAGTAAATTCCTACGACTGAACCTGTCGGCAGCAAGACCATACGGCACAGCCGTGAGCAGCCCAACCAGCATGCCCAAATGGTTCTTCCAAGTCTCAATCGTAAAGAACTCAGCATTCGCATCATCTGAGCGGCACTCCATAGGGGATGACGCGGTAGAATTCGGCAGATAGTGGCCGCAATTGATGTTGTACTCGACGCTGTACACGGCGGCGGCGTAAAGCGAGGACCCGATCGTCTTGGTGATTACAACGAAGGCGAGCATGACAAAAAGAGATACATGGTCCGATTTTGCAAAACTGTCCTGAGGGAGTTGGCGACATTCATCCTGGGAGTCATCATCGTCATCGTGGCGGGGGATGAGGAGCTGTTGCCGTTCATCTGTAGACGCTGCAGACGCCATGTTGACTGGAGGCTGAGCGCAAAGTATGCTGCGATTATGATGCTTGAGAGTTCTGAGCAGGAGTAGGAGAGGCGATATTATAATAAGAGGTTATGCTAGACGCAATATCTGAACTTCTGAAGTGGCTGGTAGGAAAGTCGCCCCCGCAGCACTGAGCAGCGCAGAAGAGCATTTTTAAAACCGGGCATGAAACTTCTCGCAGGTGACATCACATTGACGCACCCAAATCAGCGTTGAGGGACCGTGCCCGAGCCACACGCTTGGGCAGTGCGAGAACGAAGGGTAATCATTTCGATAAAGACGTCGCGGAGGTAGCACGAGGCTTCACTGCAGTGACAGGTCGCATGTAAGCCTCTCTTCATCTTGTCCAAGCCTTGGGAATCGGGATATTGTTGGAACTTGGAAGTGGTAGTCTCACATGAGACATCAGTTGTTCTAACACAGAGCACCATAGTCTTTTCGCCAAAAAAAAAAAATACACACATACGGAGTATATCATGGCAAATTCAGATAGAAATATTTGCCATCAGATTTGGACATGGTTCCAAATGCAAGCACAATATCGAGACCAAGTCGAAGTCGAAGTCGTACACGGTACAGGTACATACCCGAAAGATACCTTGTAATCTGACAACTCTGTGGAATCGACACCAACCAAACGAGGGATCGAACAGTGGGACGTCGCGGCACTCAGCTAGGACTCCGAACTCAGTAGGTAGGTACCTAAATACCTAGGTAGGTATGTACCTAATGAGGGACCTGGTAGACTACCTAGGCACCTCAGGTACCTATAAGTACCTACTCCGTACTGCTATGTACAAGAATCACTGCAGCACCTCGGGATACTACCCAACACTTTCAATGAGCCGCTTCTGTGTTCCAAAACGACGCAGAGTACTAGATGTAAAGCTTCACTTCACGCCTCTTCTTTCCACCATAGTCTCAAATTAATCAATTCAGCTTACTCAAGATGCATCAACTGTTAGGTATCTGATGCAGGTGGTATGTATGCTGCTGCGTTTGGTAGCACAGAGCGCGCGTTTTCTATATGGCAAGGACCAATGTTTGGTTCTTTGAAATGATAATGAATGCCAAATCCAGAATGCAAGAATCGATTTGTGGCTACTCTCCATGGATCTCAGAGTCCTTGAGGAACCTGCGGCCTTATATCACCTGACACCAGGACGTCAGATAGACAGAAGCGTTCGAGGTCAGGAAATGTCCTCTGACTCTGTTTGAGGGTTGCGTATACGCAAGGATTTGGGCTGAAATGAACAATCTGTTTACAAGACCATCACCTCAGAAGGTATACCACCGTCTCATCCCCCATCGTGTTGATGTTGAACCTGGAGCGACCCCAAGTGTATGAGGTTCGCACACCGGTCCTCATCAGCGTAGTAAACACTTCCACACCGGTGACCGGTCCTTATTAGCGTGCTGACTCGAGCGGTATTGATTTTTCATTCTCGTTTCGGATTCATATCACTTGTAACACTTGTGGTCGCGCTTCAGATGTATCTTTTGATCCTTGAATCACCCGATGCGAATATTGCATTCTTGCTTCGGCGTTCTCACTCGTAACACTTTTCAACTCGCTTTGGTGACTTGTTTGTTGTAGGTAGCACAGAGCGCGTATGTATGGGTATATAGTCGGCCCATTCCCCCATTCCTTGAGAAATTCTTTCTCTTCATACACACAGACATCCTTCAGATATCTCGCAGTATATATACATATATAGTCGGCCATTTTTGCCCTCTCGAGTTTCGTTTTTCGTTGACAGACATCCTTATTCCGACACTTACGTCATCACTATAGGTAGAGATATTCACCAGATATCGACATTGTCTCACATAAGACGAGGCGATTTATCCTTGCACACATCCATCCTCACCACTTATAAGTCTTGTCGGACATCAGCAAGTGACAGTGTGCCAGTGTCGAGCGTGTCGAGAGGAGGTATCGGTCGCTTCGACCCTAGGTCCTACTCCTAGGATGGCCAGAGAACCTGTCAGAAGTGGGGCAAGGGAGCCACGGACCAACCAGAGCTACCAGACAGCTCACTACTGCCAACCAACCTCCAGCCTCGTCTCGTCTCTCCACTTCACGTCACTTCAAGTCTACATACAACAAACTTCATTCCCGACGACGACGACCTCGCCCGCAACCATGGCGGCCGAGCCCCCCCGGCCGAAGCTTCTCTGGAATACAGAAAACGTCAAAGACGTAGCCGAGTCCGTGGGCATACATTCTCTCAATGAGGAGGCCCTAAAGGCCCTCACTCAAGACGTCGAATACCGAGTCGGCCAAGTCATCATCGAAGCCCTCCGCCTCATGCGCGCCGCCCGCCGCACAACCCTCACCGTAAACGACATCTCTCTCGCGCTCAAAGTCCTCGATGTCGAGCCCCTCTACGGCTACGACTCGACGCGTCCTCTGCGCTATGGCGAAGCCAGCCTCGGCCCCGGCCAACCCCTATTCTACATCGAGGATGAGGAGGTCGACTTCGAGAAGCTCATCAATGCGCCGCTCCCCAAGGTACCCCGCGACATGACCTTCACAGCACACTGGCTCGCCATCGAGGGCGTACAGCCATCGATCCCCCAAAATCCCACCACCGCCGAATCTCGCTCCCAAGAACTCCTGCCCAAGGGTCCGGGCGCGAACCCTGCCCTCGCAGCCCTAGCCGGCAACGACAACGTCGCAGTCAAGCCCTCGGTCAAACACATTGTCAGCAAAGAACTCATCCTGTACTTTGATAAGATCCAAGCAGCCGTTCTGGACGACAACCCCGACGAAGAAGTCATTCGGCTACGGCAAGCCGCGCTGGGCTCCGTGCGCGACGACCCAGGTCTCCACCAGCTAGTGCCGTACTTTATCAACTTCATCATGGACCGCGTCACGCACAACCTCGACGACACATTTACCCTCAAACAGATGATGGATTTAACGAATGCGCTCATCGAGAACAAAAGTTTGTTCTTGGATCCCTACGCGAGTTCCTTGTCCGCGCCCGCTCTGACGTGTCTCATGGCGCGCAAGCTCGGCTCCGATGACGGTGTAGATGCCCTGAGGGATCAATATGAGTTGAGACAGCTCGCTGCTTCGCTTGTGGGCAGGATTGCGCGGAAATACTCGGCGTCGAATACGCTCCTGAGGCCTAAACTCACGCGTACTTGTCTCAAGTACTTTCTTGATCCTACGAAGCCGCCCGCGGTACTGTACGGTGCCATCTTTGGCCTTTTGGAAGCGGGAGGGCCTGAGGCGATTCGGGTTCTCGTGTTGCGGAATCTCAAGACTTTCGATGCGGCGATCTTGCAGCCGCTGAAGGAGACGTGGGAAGGGAGCATCGAGTATGAGATGCTTGTGCAGGGATTGGTGCAGGCTGTGGCGTCGTTGGCGCAAAATGCCCCGCTGCTGGATGCTGCGAATGGGATTAATGGCGGCGATGGCTCGATAGAGAAGCTATCGGCTGAGCTGACTGATTTCATTGGGCCTCTTCTTGGTCGCAAGCTTGCGTTGTCGGGTAATCGCGCGCTCATCTCGGCGGTGTTGGACGCTCGGTTGCTTGAGTAAGATGTGGAAGAGGCTAGCCTTGAGAAAAAGTATGGGAATACGGGAATGATGACTATGCGAAGGCATGTATCTGGGGTCTGGCGAACTGGCGTTCTATATATTCTGGTTCTCTTGTTTTTCACTTTATCGTTGGTTTGTCGCCATCTCCCAACACAGCTATAACTTGTATTTCTTTTTTTTTCTTTTTTTCTGTACAATGGGCCGCAGGAGGCTTGTATTCTTCGCATTCGGTTGGCTCTGCAAGCCACATCTTTGGCTACTGATCAGGCAGATGGCGTTGGAGCAGACGATAGAAATGCCGAACAGGATGGAAGAAGGGGAGGGGAGGAAATTGACAGAAGGAAAGGGAAAAATTGCCGCCGAGGCTGTTGTATTACTATGAAACGCTTTGTAGCGCCGGTCGGCACCTGAACCAGCACCAGCACGAACACGTATACGCATGATCTCAAGATTTCGTTGGCTCCAGCCCTATTGTCGGGCCGATTGGCTCTTCGTATTGCATAACTTTCTCCCGCAACACCAGATGGAATACCTCCATCAAGATAGTCATTGCGAATTGATCTCTCCCAGTCCACCTCGCCCCCGCCGGCCGTCTTCTTCTTCTCTCTCCTGTGCATCAGCTATTCCGCTCCACCTTTCCTTAACTCAAAGCCCAAAAGCCAAGTACAGCCCCGCCAAGATACTTGACGTCCACAACGCCATCTCGCCCTTCTTAATCGACGCCTTGGAAAACCCCTTGCCCAAATCAAACCACAAGTGTCGCATCCCGTTGATGAAGTGGTACGCAAAGGGGAACCCAAACGCAAATTTGATGCCTCCCTTGACCGCGAACGGCAGGACTGCAAAAGCCGATACCAGAGATGCGGACTCGAGGTGCCAGCCCAAGAGAGGCGCAATCAGATACGTGGCGAAGTAGGCGTATGCGGCGCCAGAGAGGGTACAGCCCGTGATACGAGTCCACGCTGAGTGACCGAGCCAGGTCTGTTCGATCTTGTAGATGCCCAGATGGGGGGAAATTGGTCGTTGAAGGCGCTGGTTCACGAGGATCTGCTGGCCGTCTTGTTGGGAGACTTTGGCGGTCGCGACGGGGCTATTCGGGTGTTAACTCATTAGATTCGCCTTCTTCTTCTCGATGATCTTGATCTGAAGTTGCGGACTCTGGTCTGATTTTGAAAGGTTCTAGTTCAACGAGGGGGCGGGATGCGAATCGTCTTACCGAGTCTGAATGCCTCCTGCGATGGCCACCTTGGGCAGGTGAGCAAAAACGCTAGGCTTTGCGCCTATGGGACAAGCAAGTCAGCATCGAGAACACAATGGTAATTCTCCCTTTCCCTCATTTCAATGCGAAGACAATGTTCTCCTCGGCCACTCTCATCGTTGTGTCCATATCGCTTCTCACCGCGGCCATCTACCCACGATCTACCGCCAGGAAAACAGAGCAATGGCGGCACGAGCAAGTCACACACCTCGGCGCAAAGCAGCCACGCCAACCCGCTGCGCAATCATGGCTTTCGTTCAAGAAGAGAATAGAGTAACAAGGTATCGAGGCTTGTGGTTCGAAGAAGGTGATAGTCAACACACGAGTACGAGTCGGAAGCTGTCTTGCAGTCTCGAAGATGACGACAAGTTCCCTACCGAGTCGCTCGGGCGAAGATCAGCTTCGGTCCCTCGGTCCAATAACCCAATCAGCGGTCCCCAATTCCTCAGCTTCACAAGCCACACGTGACACCTATTCGCCTATATGCAAGCCTAGTCACGTGCACGCCCCAAAGACCCCATATTTACGAGCAAGCTTTTTTTCGCGCCCCTCCAGCGACCTTCTCCTTTGCTTTTTCCTCTCCAGATAGACACGAGTGTTCGTCACGACGCTGTTTCCAGAACGCGAGGCTTCGGTTTCGCGTGAGGGGAGATGGCGATGCGGCAAGGCCTGTTTTGGGCTCAGGAGTGCTCGGAGAAGAAATGCGGTCCGTCGTTAATCTCGGCTTCGGGTGGTTGATCCCGAAGCCGTTTCATTTTGAGATCTACAATTCTTGCGTACAATGTGCTCTTGTATGTTTTGCCTTGCCTCGTGTGAGACTTTGGTGATTTGCTGTGAATAATTAGTAAGCTCTTGCGGGTGTTCGAACAAGAATTGTGAAGTGTTTTTATTTGTTATTGTCATGTTCATTGACCATATCCACACTGTGCTTCCCAAAAGGCATGCGCTCCTGCTGAAGCTTGACAGTCCTTCAACGCCGCTAGTATGCAGAGTCTATAGGTAGTTTCCAACAGACAGCAGTATGAATACATACAAATACATCTGAAAATGCGACAATATGCTAGTGGCGAGTTTCGACTTGGCGTCGAGCATCAGAGGAAGATGCCTCATTCCTCCTCCTTCAGTCTTCCGCTCCCTCTCTGTCTCTTCCCTTCGAGCCATTTCTCTCTGTCTCTCTCTCTTCTCTCTGTCTTTGCGTAATACGTATGATGCAACTCATACTGGTGGGATTAACGTCTATGCATTCAGTGAAAGGATTGTAAAATGCATCAAATCACAGACTACATGCTTCAGCACTGTCTATCATGCAAATGATTTCCAGGTGCTTGTTGGAAATGGCCTCCACCTGTATGGCCGTTGCCTGTAACGCCATGATCAACCAATGGATACCCGCCGTATCCAAACATGTCCAGGGATAGTTGGTCATTTGGATTCATCACGTCACCCAGCACATCCCAATTCATGCTGGACATGTCGAGGACATCCCCTAGAAATGGATCCATGCCACCTGCTCCCTGCAGTACCTGATGTCGAAACTGCGAGGTGCTTTTCGGCTGTTGCTGCTGTTGCTGCTGTTGCTGCTGTTGCTGCTGTTGCTGCTGTTGCTGTTGTTGCTGCTGATGCTGCTGCTGCTGCTGCTGCTGAGAGATGTGCATCTCAAGTTGAAATGACGAGGAACAGGGTTGTGCCTGGGCATCGTTTTGATTGAACGTGGTGGGTGTGTCGCCGTTAGACTGTTGGCACACAGAGGAGCGAGAGTCTGCAGATGGCAAAAGCTCTCGCAAACGAAGAATATATCCGGGAGTTTCCAGGTGCCGGCCGTGTTGCATATGATACTGCTCCCGTACTTTCCAGGCTTTGAGTGTAATCTGTGCCTGTGTCACGCTTTGCTTCGAGGACATGTCATAGAGTTCGTCATGGTAGCAGTAGACTTGCTGCACCGTGATCCAGGCGCGATCGGCCAAACCTCCCGTCGGCTTTTGACACAATTGGCCCATCATGACGGCAAAGACATCGAGTTGAAAGTACGACTTGGCGAACCAGAGAAAGCCGCATTCGCCCATGGCTTCATACTGACGCAATCGCTGTTCGCTTGCAAGAACAAAAATCTTGAATAGAATATCCTTGGGGCCAAAAATTTCGGTTCCGTATTCAGGATGTTGACGAAGCGGTACCATCATGTCAGCAAGACTTCCCATAAATATATGGCGAACGCCCTGGGCAGCTTTGTGTACATTTCCGGCCTTGACATCAATGAACTTATCCTCTAATTCTGCAAGTCTGACTTCTAGCTCCCGGAAGTGATCGCGAAACTTTTGCAGCATACTGTTGGACGCTTCCTCATCTGGTCCAATGTCGAGTCCCAAAAGGGCAGCTTCAAACGCTGAATTGTCGTCATTCTCCTCCGCTTGTAACTTGAACTTGTAGATCTCGTTCAGTATGAGAACAAAGGCCATTTCAGTTGGACCATCTCGGGCCTGTACACTTGCCGTCGAACCTGGAAACAGGTCTGCGTCGTTGACGTTGGAAGGCATTTTGGAGTCCCAATGAAGTGTTGGAGGTGAATGATTCAGGCCAGAAAGCATGGCATATTTGGAATCTTGAATCATGATTTGCCACCAAATTCTTCGACGCATTTCTGTTTCGTACATGTCCAGGCCTAGTGATTCGCCGTCGCGATGGTAGCCCATCTTTTGAGCGATACGCACAAGCGTCCCAGTCAGAACCCAAGCAGCATGGCGATCACACCGGTCTTGCAGGGCGTGCTGTGAGACAAGATGCAGTTAGCAAGCCAAGCTCAGTCGTACGTTGAAAAAAAAAGGCAATCATTCCACAGAGCAGAATGACGATGGAAGTAGAGGCGAGATTGGAATGAATTTCGAGAGAACAAACATACCATAAAATGAACCAATGCTTGTAAGACAGTCATATTATAGTTCTTCAAGAAGTTGCTTCGTACCAAAGCTATCTTTGTACCAGCCAGGAAACTCTGAACCGCCGCTTCCCTCGTCATGCCCAAAACCTGGACAGACTCTGATTCGCTCATAGACAGCGATGCTGTAGAGTAGATCGAAAATAGTAAGGCCTGCTGGTTGTGTGGCATTGACATCATGTTCATGGCGCCCTCCAAGACAACAGGCTGTATGGAAGGAACGTGTACCACTTTAAACAGAGGATTGACACGGTCCAAAAATAGTTGCCACAGTTTCAACGCGTGCACAGGTTCTGGTACAAGATCCTCAATGTTCGCAGTCGAAAGATGGCCCGAACAGAGTAAGTCTGCATCGTTTCCGGGCGATAGATCCGAGGATCCCAAAATGCTCGTATCCTCCGGGTCTTCTGTTTCAACGATATCTCTCATTGCTTGTAACTATGCGCACAAATTAGCAACTGGCCACTGAGGTCTCCATGATGACCGGTGCCGACCGTCTCCCCGTAAACTGCCGGCGCAACGAGCAACATTGTACTCATTGTGCCATTCAGCTTATGCTCAAACGCCAGTCTGGCAGTGGCTCACCTCCTCGTAAATGGTGGCCCAGATATGACTATCCATAAAACGAACGCTGCCATCATCATTGACCATTCGGCATGCCGGCTTAAAGTTGTTCAATTTGTCGGCCGCAGGAGGGGCAGATTCGGCTCGCTCCGATACAAGAGTCTCGTTGACAGTTGGTGTTGCAGTCTCGGCGGCGGTTTGTGCTTGGCCAGGGGCCGCGCCGTCGGCGTACAGCTTAAGCAGCTCTTCACATCGGGCAAGGCGTTCCTGGAGATCTTGGTTCGGTCGCCGCCGTTTCCTCGCGGGAGCCGGTGTGCTAGCAATACATGTGACGTTCGCCTAAGGCACGGCAGGTGTCAGTTTTGCCTCGATGATTCACATATCACCGTATCTAAGCCCTTGGACGAAATTGACGTGCCTTGATGCAGTTGGAGCAGGGCGAGTTACGATCGCACTTGATCTTGCGATGCTGGCAGAGAACGCAGGCGAGAATCCTCGAATGCCTGTGTGGCACTGCGTGAGTCGCGGATGCCGACATGTCGTAGTTGCGATTCTGTCACATGCCAGACAGAGCTCATTGCGCGGTGCCGCAAAAGATGTTTCAGTATCGCAATCGAACGAAGTGTCTCGCAACTATGGCAACAACGTGGGCAGCGAGCACAAAATGACGTGTATATCAAAGACGGCAGATGAGGGCCAGGACGGTCTCGCGTGTCGTCGACGGAATAACTCGAGCGCAAAAGTCAACGGGTTGACGAACTTGCGTGGCGCGGCGTTGACGTGGCGAAGCGCCGCATTCACGTAACGTTGATTGGTAATAGATAGGCACTGAGGAAGGAAGTGAGGAAGGCACGAGCGGTAGGAGCGGTTGGAGTGTGATAACGGCGGCAAGAGCAGGCGGAGCGCCCCGACAATCTGGTTGCTGCTTGGCGTCCGGGCCAGACACAGATTGACAAAGCTACCTAGGTTTTCTATCTAGGATGTAGGTACGGAGTATGTAGAGTGTTTAATAATCGCGAGAGCTTTTTGAGTTGTACAGACTACAGAGTAACATCAGATGTTGCACGATGTCCTCAGATAGGTTCGGATCGGAAAGGGCAGTTTGTCCCACGCCAGAGGCTAGAGCACGTTTGTGGGCCTCGGTTATTCCGTGTAGGTACATAGGTACCTAGGTAGATATGCAGTGATTGGTGAGCCATGATGACGATGACTCGAACGGCGAGTTAGCGTTGCGCTTGGTTTTCCGTGTTTTGCTGCGCCAACACGACACTCCGGATTCCGGTTGAGTCCAGATCGGAAGGCAACAACTTCGAATATACGAACCCTTCCCGTCAGCTTGGCCGTTCTGTTCTGTCGTTCTTCTCGTCGTCCCTCATACATACCGATTGATTCTTGTCGTCTCTCTGCCAGTTCGACAAGCCAATCAACGTGCATCGTCAGGGACAGCTTTGCTCCGAGCCAATGATGACGGCCCCAATACTTATTTTTGCCCCACCTATCCATGGACGGGCCGGGACGCGGCATCAGTGGCAGTCACTGGTCACTGTGTCCACTCAGCACTGTCAGCCTTCACTGTTCAGGCTTCAGCCGCTCCGGGTCCGCCCCACTCCATTTCGTCAGCCGCGTCCATCTAGAATTTTATCCTCGTAGCCGCCAGTGGCCACTATGTATTATTCAGAGTCCGGAGCGAAAGGTGCAGAGTAAACACCAAGGCCTTCTGTCGAAGTCGTCATCTTGATCTTTGCCAAAGCAGTCTTTTGAGATTGGCCGACGACTTCAGAACGGAGCCAAGGCTCGATTTACCTCACGACAAGCACAATGCTGTCTTCTGTATGTGCTTCAAGTCACGTGGCCAAGAGCCCAGAAATGCGACATCAGCTAACGTTACAAGCAGCAAAGAGCCGTGGCAATTTGTGCCGTCAGGAGGTCTGTTCTTTGTGCCTCTCGAAATCCTCGAGTGCTTCGCGCTGCCTATCAACATGCCTCTCTATCCACCAGCCGAACCCTGCGACGGCCCGAGGCATTTCCCTCGCTCCTCGAAAACGCTCGCAATGCCACTTCCGCTTTCCAGTCAGCCAAATCACTTTCGCCTACTCCTCAGACGCTTACCGAGAAAATTGTTCAGAGATACGCTGTGGGCTTGGCCGATGGCAAGAAAGTCAAGTCTGGCGATTATGTGACTGTTGCGCCTCATCATTGCATGACCCACGATAATAGCTGGCCTGTCGCGCTCAAGGTGCAGAAGATGGGTCTGACCAAGATCCATGATAACAAACAAATTGTCATGACAATCGATCATGATGTATCAAATAAGAGTGCAGCCAACCAGGGCAAATATGCCTCGATTGAGCAGTTCGCTCGCAAGCATGGTGTGGATTTTCATGAGTCTGGGAAGGGCATTGGACATCAAATTATGTGTGAAGAAGGTTATGCCTGGCCAGGAACCCTTACAGTTGCTTCCGACTCGCATAGTAATCACTATGGTGGACTTGGGTGCCTGGTTCGTGTCACTCTCGGACCATCACGAACCAAGACTGCGGTTGCTGATTCAATTATAGGGCACTGCTGTCGTACGTACAGATGCTGCCAGTATCTGGGCTACAAGTAAAACATGGTGGCAAGTTCCGCCTGTGGCCAAAATTACGTTGACTGGAGTTATGCCCCCAGGCGTCACTGGGTGAGTGATATTGCTTTCTTCTCGCTTCCCCTCTTCATGAAACCTGACACTGACAAATGCACAGCAAGGATGTCATCGTCGCCTTGATTGGACTCTTCAATCAAGATGATGTGCTGAATCACGCAGTCGAGTTTACCGGTTCTGAGGAGACGCTGCGCAGCATTACCGTCGACGAGCGAATGACCATTGCCAACATGACAACAGAATGGGGGGCCCTGTCTGGCCTGGTAAGTACATCCTCTTGGCTCTTCTGTTCAAATCTATAGTTTCACTGAGATCAAGCTAGTTCCCCATCGATTCCGTGCTCATCTCATGGCTTCGTGCCAGGGCTACCACATCTGCCATGCTCAAACCTGAGCTCGGCACCAAGGCTCGCTTCAACCACGAACGCATCGATGAGCTTGTTCAGAATCCCATTCGAGCCGATCCAGGTGCCGTGTACGCCAAGTCACTTTATCTGAATCTTTCGACCCTCTCGCCGTACGTTTCAGGGCCCAATTCTGTGAAGCTCGCCACTCCTCTGCGAGACCTGGAATCTCAAAAAATTGCTGTCGACAAGGCCTACTTAGGTACGTGCACTGTCCTGGACGTTATTATATGAGAATAGTCTGAAAGCTAACACGCCCGTACTCTCAAGTATCATGTACAAACAGTCGCGCATCAGACATAAGTGCAGCTGCACGGGTGTTCCGTGAAGCTGCCAAGGATGGCAAAAAGCCTAAAGTTGCTGAAGGCGTCAAGTTCTACTTGGCTGCCGCATCGAGAGCCGAGCAGGAAATAGCGGAGGAGGCTGGAGATTGGCAAGTTCTTGTCGAAGCAGGAGCCATTCCGCAAGAATCAGGATGCAATCAGTGTATTGGATTGGGTCCAGGCATCATGGAGCCCGGAGAGACCGCCATTTCGGCGAGCAACCGTAACTTCAAGGGGCGTTTGGGATCACCGGTGCGAACAAAGGCATACCTGGCGAGTCCTGAGGTCGTTGCGGCAAGCGCCCTCCAGGGCTACATCGCCGGTCCCGGCTGGTATCAGAAGCCTGAAGGCGTCGAAAAGGTCATCATTGGTGAGGGCAGT
Organism: Claviceps sp. LM84 group G4; assembly: GCA_018360345.1. Classification (NCBI taxonomy): domain Eukaryota; kingdom Fungi; phylum Ascomycota; class Sordariomycetes; order Hypocreales; family Clavicipitaceae; genus Claviceps; species Claviceps sp. LM84 group G4. The sequence continues at coordinate 6,170 of SRQH01000102.1, read as the reverse complement.
GGCGATTTTGTAGCCGATAAGGCCACGAGCGTCGAGTCAGCGCTGGAGAAGCTCATTGCAGACGCCGAGGGCCTGATTGCCGGCGCCGAAGGCTTGACCGATTCTGACAGCACAGCAGCTGGTACCTCGTCGACGGAAAAGCCTGAAACGCTGACCGAAATCCTCCCCGGCTTTCCTGAGAAGATCGAGTCGGAAATTGTCTTTCTCGATGCGGACAACCTGAACACGGACGGTATTTACCCCGGTAAATACACATACCAGGACGGCATCACAACGGAGAAGATGGCAGAGGTGTGCATGGAGAACTACGATCCCGAGTTCCGCAACATCGCCAAGGCCTCCGACATTATAGTCTCGGGCTTCAATTTCGGCACCGGCAGCTCCCGCGAGCAGAGCGCCACAGCCATCCTGGCCAAGGGGATCCCGCTCGTGGTGGCGGGTAGTTTCAGCAACATCTTTAGCCGAAACAGCATCAATAATGCTCTTATGGGTCTTGAGGTCCCCCGCCTTGTTCGTCGTCTGCGGGAAACGTTCAAGGCTGATGGTGCGGATAAGGTATTGACGCGCCGAACTGGTTGGAAATTGGTCTGGGATGTGCGCCGGAGCAAGGTCACTGTTACGGAGAAGGATGGGACTACGTGGGAGGAGAAGGTGGGAGAGCTGCCCCCAAATGTACAAGAGATCATTGCATGTGGTGGTTTGGAGAAGTGGGTGAAGAAACAGATTGCGGCTTAGAGTTTGGTGTTATGTAGACCCGGATGGATACGAGGCGAGTGCCACTGGGCACGCTGCGCTATCTACCTAAGACGGCATTTCTTTTTGGGTGGGTTACTTGGTTTTGAAAATCGGTGGGGTACTTTGTTTGGGAAGCATATACATAGCGGCATATTGCAATATACACGACAGTGCGGTCTTTCTTTATCTATATTACTGGTGTTGCTCTATCTTAAAGCAATTTGTACTCTGGGACACATCCTACTTGGGGGCATATCTTGTTGGCCATATTTGTTTTCACATTGGAGAGATTTGCCTCACTTTTCTGCTCCTGCTGTGGAGAATGCCCTAATTCAAGCTCCCGTATTGAGCGTCCTGGCGTAGTGAATGGGTCAATGTATTCCTTTGGGCTCGTCAGATGAAAAGACAGATCCCAAGTCTGGAGTAGACGCCCTCGAGCTACTACTATCCGGGGTGTCCGAACCATCATCTCCCTCTTTCAATTCCCCCCTGGCACTCGATATTTTATCGACAAGAACAAGAGCCCGCCTCTGTTTCCTCTTCATCACCTTTCGATGTCCAGAGCTCTTGACGTGTCTCTGCCAGGCCTCTTCCGTGACCAGCACCGTCTGGCATATCTCACAGGTCCTTTTGACGTGGGTTGCTTGGGGCGGCGGCTCAAGAGCCGAAGCTAGGACCTGTCTTGCAAAGTCGGACACATCCCCCGCTGCAGGACGCTCCTGGCCACTGAGAAACTTGGCCGTCAGGTCAGCGGCTGGAGCCACAACGTTATCCTCGAACTTGGACACGTCTGTACTGTCGAGGACGTAGAGGCTTTGCACTGCGACGGCGCCTTGATCCTGCAGACGACGTATCTGCTTCAGACGGATCCATTTGTTCTGGTAATTTGCGTAGCGCCTCGTCGCAGCTTTTGTGGACTCCAGTGCCGACAAGCTGAGCTTTTCGAGTACTGTTGCGTCTTGCCCTGCGTCCACGGCTTCTAGATATGGCTCGAACTGCTTGTATCCAATGGACTGGAATATTCCTTTTGTCATATCCAGGGCTACACCCTGCGCGCCCATCTTCTGTTTGAATGTGTACAATGAGCGGACTTCGTCTAATAGGCCTTCGTCGCACATCTTGTCAACGCGCCTATCCAGGCGCTCACACAGGACTTCCTTGTCCGAGTACACCCAGAAGAGGAGTTTCTCCCATGGTGTCGTGCCTGAGTCGCTCTTTTCTGAGGCGGGAGCAGCTGCCTTTCGTGCTTCTTGCTCTGCGTAGATTTGCGATGCAGGCTTTCCGGTGTGGAGATAGATCTCGAGTGAGCGGGTGATCTTGCGCCTATCGTTGGGGTGCCACCGTTCAGCCATGATGGGATCGTACTTGCGGAGCTCCTCCAGGAGCACCTCTGTCGGCTCTTGCAGGATGGGAAAACTCTCAGATGAATCTGCCGTCTGTTGGACTTCGTCTAGAATGACGTCTGGGAAGAGCAGAGGGTCGATGTAGTACTGTGTGCCGCCCACGACAATGGGTATGTTTCCCCGAGCGCGGATCTCAGCAATGACCTTTGTGGCCTCGCGCTTGTATTCTGTCACATTCCAGGGCGGGTTCTGGAGTGAAATATGGCCGAGTAAGTGGTGCGGGATGCCTTTTTGTTCCTCGAGTGTGACTTTGTTGGTGAGGACGGGGAGGCCATTGTAGAGTTGCATGGCATCTGAGTTGATAATTTCTCCTCTGAATCTTTGGGCAAGTTCTACAGCTAACTAGTACACCATGTTTAGAATACTGATATGGGAACATGCACGCCAGATGCATCAGAGAGCTTCTGGCTTCGCCTTGGTGCCTCACTCACAGCTGACTTGCCCGTGCCGGTTGAACCCAGCACGACTAGCAGTGGTTGTGCGGGAATGTGTTGAGCCATCATGATGGAAGCATTACGGCAGAGAAGGTGCCATAGGCTGATTGGCATTTGCACATGGAAATATAGGCATCTAGAGGGCCACTCCTGAACACTCGAGCCCTCACTTCCAAGATCGAGATGCTTTTCTTTTCTCCTGCTCCTCCTACAAGATCAGGCAAGCTGCGCGGCGTTGGCGCGGCGTTGGAGCAAAAGCTTGTCTCTCCGCTCTAAAGCTCTTCCTAGACAAGCGCCACTTGTGCCAGCAATTCGAAGCTGCGTCACGTGACTTGCCGTGCCATTCGACTGGCCACATCTACGTTTTTGGGGGGGGGGGGGGGTTGGGGGTTGAAGCCAGATCGCCTGCCTCCCTTTCTCCGTGCTTTGGCCCGTTTCGCACTTTCACCTCTTCGTCATCCACTTCTCGCTTGGGCTCATCGCCAGCTCGGTTTTCCTTCCCTTCTCCCTCATCGCCTTGGATGAGACGGTGTCGTTCTTTTCTCTTCCCCCCCATCAACTGTTCGCCCTCACAATAGCCCACGATGAGCTCTCGTAAGTAGTGTTTGAGCTACCCATGTGCCTTGCTTGCCTTGTCGGGAAGAGTCCCCTCGTGCTTAACCACCCAGGAGCGACGAGCAAACTCCGGCAATGGTCACCACGATGAGCCATTGTCAAACGATGCGCCATTGGCCAGGAAGACTACTAGTGCTAACGGAAGCGATGCGTTGCAGTACGATTTCTTGACTTGGTCAAGCCGTTCGTGCCGTTCCTCCCCGAGGTTCAGCAGCCGGAGACCAAGGTCCCTTTCAACCAGAAAATGATGTGGACTGCTCTGACACTACTCATCTTCTTGGTCATGAGTCAGATGCCTCTTTACGGTATCGTCTCATCAGACAACTCCGATCCTTTATACTGGTTGCGAATGGTTATGGCGAGTAACAGAGGAACGTTGATGGAATTGGGCATCACCCCCATCATTTCCTCTGGTATGGTCTTCCAGCTCCTCGCCGGCACCCACATGATTGATGTCAACCTCGACCTCAAGTCCGATCGCGAGCTTTACCAGACCGCTCAGAAACTCTTTGCTTTCATTCTGTCCGCTGGCACGGCTACTGTCTACGTTTTTACTGGTCTTTACGGTCCTCCTTCTGACCTTGGCGCTGGAATCGTCTTCCTCTTGATTCTCCAGCTCGTTGTTGCCGGCATGATCGTCATCTTGCTCGACGAGCTTCTGCAAAAGGGTTACGGTCTCGGCAGCGGTATTTCGCTGTTCATTGCCACCAACATCTGCGAGTCGATCATGTGGAAGGCCTTTTCTCCCACGACCATCAACACTGGACGTGGTCCCGAGTTCGAGGGTGCTGTGATTGCCCTTTTCCATCTTCTGATGACGTGGCCCAACAAGCAGCGAGCTCTCCAGGAAGCTTTCTACAGGCAGAACCTTCCCAACATCATGAACCTCTTGGCGACCATTCTGGTCTTCGTCGCCGTCATCTACCTCCAGGGTTTCCGCGTCGAGATTCCTGTCAAGTCTTCCCGCCAGCGTGGCGCCCGTGGTTCTTACCCCGTCCGCTTGTTCTACACTTCCAACATGCCCATCATGCTGCAATCGGCTCTGTCCTCCAACGTCTTCCTCATCAGCCAGATGTTGTACTCTCGCTTCTCCGAGAACCTTTTGGTCCAGCTCTTTGGTGTCTGGGAGGCCAAAGATGGCGCTTCTCAGTTGCACGCCGTCTCCGGAATTGCCTATTACATGTCCCCTCCTCTCAACTTCAAGGATGCTCTCCTGGACCCTATCCACACCGCAGTCTACATCATCTATATGCTCGGTGCCTGCGCGCTCTTCTCCAAGACGTGGATTGAGGTGTCCGGCTCCAGCCCTCGCGACGTCGCCAAGCAGCTCAAGGACCAGGGTCTCGTCATGGCCGGTCACCGCGACCAGAGCATGTACAAGGAGCTCAAGCGCATTATTCCTACCGCCGCTGCTTTCGGTGGTGCCTGCATCGGTGCTCTCTCTGTCGCCAGCGACCTCATGGGCGCCCTCGGCTCCGGCACTGGTACTCTCCTCGCCGTCACGTAAGTCTCTCATAGTGGATCCATAAAAGAATCGCCATAGCATTGACTAACTAATTTCTCCACAGCATCATCTACGGCTATTTCGAAATTGCGGCCAAGGAAGGCGATTTGTCTGGCATGAAAGGCATGATTATGGGATAAGTCGAGGGTCATTTCTGTAAAAGAGGTTGGTTGTCCTTACTTGCCCTCTTTGTGACACCAGACTCACAGTGTAATTGTGCTTGAGGATGAAAAGTAAGAGGGGGACAAGTCCAATATGTACAACAGGTTCTTTTTTTCTTAATAGCGAAGAAAAAACGGAGGTTAGGGGAGGGCTATGGAGTGGGCAGGTCCAAAAATGGGGTTATTCCAATTCCCACCATATTGGTTGATCCGTTTCCTTTGTGCTAATTCAGCGGCACGATCGGGGATCTGGAACTGAACAAGTAAATATGACTTATTATTTTTCGCATATCAAATTTGGATAATCATGGCATCCAGTTGGAGCAAGGTGTACATATTCATTGGAAGTTGAACATCATTGATGGGTATACCGTATGATATTCAACGTGGTCTGTCTCATAGATTAAAGTAATGTGATGCCGTCGGGTGAGTACATACGTGATGAGCAGAGATAGCGTAGGTAGGTTAGAACGAACCCAATACAAAACCACATTCATGCATGTGTTCCCGTCAGAATTCAGAACCGCAGATTCGGTTCAAGAGCCCGAAGACCGACTGAGGACCTGTGGAGGACAATTGTAACTGTAAAAAGGGCTGATTGGTTTTCGCTTGTCAGACTTTAGGGTAGCAGGAGATTAAGCTGGCACATGGCTCGCCACTGGCCAGGTATGGTACACAGTCAATCCATGTCATCGAATCAAGCAACAGCAAATGGCAATGAAGCGCAGCCACACCAGATTCTTGGACGCGTGGATGTTTCACTCTGGGAAAGATGGTTGAGTCTCGGTATGGATTGTGCCTGGACTTGCAAGTCCTGATTCCCAGATCATAGATGGCGTGTTTGGACCGTCAAACAAATGGATTTGTTGGAATCGTGGCCCTTGCTCTTATAAGTAATAAGTTATGACACAGCAAGCTTGCTGATTGATTACTATTTGCTCGATTCGTCGTGGTGAACCGTGAACGAGCAACTGTGGATTTACCATTGGGCCGGATATGTCACGGTCTGTACAGCGCCGATACAGGCAGGACTTGCGAATGAGGAGCTGCAGCCTGTATGCTAAGACTTTAACCGTGGGAACACGGTACATACATACCTCATACCTACCTTCGCGTGTGACCCCCCTCCTCTATAAGCTTGTAGAACGCCCGCCTAAGCTTAGCCATTGACGCTGGCTTAGGGACGTGCGCCTAAGCTTAGGGGCAGCTAAAGCTCATAGGAATTCGTTTTCATACGACCCACTAAATTGCGCAAGCTTCGACATAAATGACAAGCTTAAGGATGCACGCTGAAGCTTCGGGCGGCTACAAGCTCAGG
>SRQH01000101.1:0-57479 GCA_018360345.1 Claviceps sp. LM84 group G4 | reverse complement strand
GCCTGTTTGAAGAACTTGGACAAGACATGATCAGAATCGATAAAATAACAATATCATCAACATTCACCCAAATAACCTTCTTCCATCAGATTACATAGTAAATCTGACAACTACATATATGGTCACCTCTCACGTTGCCTCTTGCATTGCTTGGTCTCATCCGCGCCCGCGGGCACTGTAGTCTGTACCATCATCATCACGCAGCGTCCCATTCACGGACTCTCGCAATCTTCCCAGCACAGTGTTTTCATACTACATATGTATCCTGACCCTAGGATGGCTGAAATGATCGCGGAAAGCGAGCTTCTTGATTGAGATATTGAGGGTCACTCACCTCAAAACCATGTACGTGAACATGGACCAAGTTGATCACGAAGCCTGTGCCCAGCTGAGGCAAGCAGCGCTTGACCAGGGCGTGCAATTGATGAAAGTTATTATTGCAATGGCAGAGTACCCGCTAAGCAGGGACTGGCGGTTTTCGCTGGGGGAGTAGCAGGCTGAGCTCAACGGGGATAGAGTGGCGGGCCGTTGCCGCAAGGAGGTATGAATTGGTTTGGTTCTGTTGTTACACGTCTCCAATCATTCCCTTACATCAGTTCTTTCACCCAAGTTCTCCTGAGTCCTCATACAAGGTCCGTATCTGTTGAATCTTTAGCTGAGAATCGGCATAATGCTTCACACAGAACTTTCGTGACTGGATTGGGCAGCTTGCAGTCGTTACATGTCCGTACCTCACAGTAGACAGTTCCTTCCTCTGTAATCAGTTGAAGGTTCAACTGGTGATCAGCGCCAAAGAAACAAGAACGACAACCGCAACAATACTCTCGCCACGGTTTCCGCTGATGTAACGCGCCTCACGATCAATATAATTGGGTGTGTGGGATCGAGTCTGCGATTGTTGTGGCCCGTACAGTCGCTGCCGCCCGGTAAGAATGCCGCGGCGGTCAAAATGCGTCATTGGCTGCTCCCGAGGGATGTATATATATATATACCTTGTGTTTTGTGGACACGCTGGTGTAGCTTCTGGAGAAGACATCATTTCTTCTTTTGTTTCTTCGCTGGCTGCTATGGATGGTGCCCCTGTCAATAAGGCACGTATTCCCGCCGCAGGCCTTGAAGACTATATGAGGTATCCGACGAGATGCTTGATGAGACGATGAGGTCCCTGAAGGCTGGGCATCCAGAACTACCGGAAAGGATGATAGAGAGGGTATGGATTTCATGGGGGCCCTAGCTCAGTGCTCTTTTGGCGGCTCCTCTGGCGGATTCCCTTGGTGAAGGTTCGATTCATGGGTAGGTAAATCGTTCGAGATGGAAGATCTGTTGGCCAATTGGCGGAAAACCTGACAGAACATGCATACGTTCACCCACAGCAGGTGCGCCTCCGTGTGAAGTTTTCTACATGTATTCGCAGGCCAAACTCACAAAATGAGACATGAAGCTATTTCTTTTGGGTTAATGGCAACGCTGAAGAGTGCATCACTGCATTGGCAGTCGTAGTCCTTGCTTCTTGCCCAGTTGAGGTTTCCTACGTGGGGCACTTGCCGTCTTGGGCTGTTAGTCGAGACTGAGAACGAGATCAGTTCCTTCTCACCTTGGGATGAGAAGTACCTTGAAGAGAGCTGTCTTATATGTCAAGTCTTTATGAATGTGTAATCTTCTTCTTGCGTATACTCAAGAAGTATAGGAGCATATCCCGAGTACTGACGAGAAAGCCCTTCTTTGCTTCCCTCCGTCCTCGACACTGCGTCTGAGTGAAATACTTGCTCGCCAGAACTGAGAAAATAGAAACTCTTATTGCAAGGAGAAGAAAATGAGAGTCTTCGTGGGAGCATTCTCTTGCTTTGCCTTGGTCATTGGAATCCTCGCCGCCAGCGATGACGCTATCAAGGCCCTAGCCATGGTCAACCAGGCTCGACAGGCCCACGGAGTTCCGGGTCTTGCTTGGGATACTGGTCTCGAAGCCTATGCTCAGTTTTGGGCCAACGAAATGGCGAGTGGCAGAAGTCGGTTTGAGCACGCGCAAGGGCCGAATAGACCGAGTCAGGGCGAGAACTTGTACGAACAATCAGCTGGGCAATGCGATGCTGCCTACGATAACCCGCTCCAAACGGGCATGCATGCTTGGCTGTCGCAGGAGCATTTCTATACGGGACAACCCATCACAACTGGCCACGAGCCGTGGCTACACTGGGGTAAATACTTTGCTGCATCCACGTACGAGACTTGTGCCAGCGGAAGCTCATTTGCTGACGGTTATACCTTGTTGCAGCACAGTGTTTGTGGTCTACGACGACGAAGATCGGATGTGCGAGGGCATATGCCTTGTCGGAGCCATACAAGTTCTTCGATGTGTGCCGTTTCACGCCAGAAGGAAATATGTAAGCACGGAACACACTCATCTGGAGAAACTTGACTCGGCGGTTGAGCTGACATGGATATGTTTTCAGCGTTGGGCAGAAGCCGTTTTGAACCGAACCGTCACGGAACACACCCTGACTGGCGGGAATTTTTCGTGTGATGTAACGGGAGGCCTCGAATAACGACGACATATGTATTGCATTTGCTTCCAGGCCACATAATGACAAGATTCTGAGGGAAAGACGCACTCGAAATGAAAGCATCAACTTTGCTTGGAGCATCATCTTTTCTCATGTGAAGAAAAGACTCTGGGAATATGAGCAAGTGAGAGGTAGCACTTGTTGAGGAAATATGACGTTTTGCGTCAAGTAGCTCAGAAAGATGCCATGATTTGCTTGCTCTCTGCGATCTTCGTGCTCGAATAGAAACACTCGAAGTGAAGAGCCAGAAAGTGATAGTTTGCGGTCTTACATAAAAGTTATATCCATGCTAGAGACGTCGTAAATCGAAGAAAAAGGATCCATGACCATCAACCAGTGTTTGGACCAAGTCGCAAAGTAAGAAAAGATCGCAAGCAAGTAATAAGACTGCGAGAGACATGACATGGGAGAGAAAAGTCCCAAAGGTGTGTGGTAAAAATAGGAAGCGCCGCCAAAAAAACGACACGACATGGTGAGGGACACCGGATTTGAACCGATAACCTTCAGGTATTCCCATTGCAAGAACTGGAATCTGACGCGCTACCGTTGCGCCAGCCCCCCAGGTCGAATGAAGCAGCTATTAAAAACATATATATATGACGTGCTACTACGGAGTAGTACACAGCACCATAACTCGACGCAACTTCCGATACATACCTAGGTACCTAGGTACCTAGGTACGAGGTACATACCTACCTCCAAAAGCTTGCTGTATCCACTTTTGAACCACCTCTTGCAAAGCATCTCTCTGTCAAAGAAGCATCTCGCTCCTTGCCTATTACCAACGTGTCTCAACCCACTCGCAAATATCAATTATCGCTCTGTTAATACCTCTAGACATCCACTTCATCAAGTTACTCGCTGTCACTATTGCTTACGGCCTGCACCGCACCGCGCACGCTACCTCTTGGACACCACCATAACCTCCCTTGCGAACTTTCCTCCTCGACGCGAGTCTGGAACAAGAAATACATACACACACACGCACGACACAACCAACTGGAGCCAACCATGGCGTCAGCTGAGGTGGGAATCCCGCGTCGTGAGCGAGACCGCGGTGATCGAGATCGAGGGGTACAGCGAACCCAACGAGATGGGGATTCATACCGGCCGCCGCGCAGAGAGCGCACGCCACCTCCGGTGCGAAGCGAGGAAGAAAAGCAGGCTGCGGCCAAGGCAGAGTACGAGAAGCTCCTGACCATGAGGTCGGGAGGCACATATATTCCACCCGCCAGGTTGAGAGCGCTGCAATCCCAGATCACCGACAAGACGAGCAAGGAGTATCAACGCATGGCCTGGGAAGCTTTGAAGAAAAGTATCAATGGGTTGATCAACAAGGTGAACACTGCCAACATCAAACACATTGTTCCCGAGCTATTTGGCGAGAACTTGATTCGAGGCCGAGGGCTTTTCTGTCGCTCCATCATGAAGGCTCAGGCCGCGAGTTTGCCCTTCACGCCCATCTACGCGGCTATGGCGGCCATTGTCAATACCAAACTGCCCCTGGTTGGTGAGCTTCTCATCATGCGCCTGATTATGCAGTTTCGAAAGGGATTCAAAAGAAATGACAAGTCCGTGTGTCTTTCGTCGACGACGTTTCTCGCCCACCTAATCAACCAGCAGGTGCAGCATGAGATGCTCGCCGGACAGATTCTGCTTTTGCTGTTACATAAGCCGACGGATGATGGAGTGGAAATCGCCGTCGGCTTCTGCCGCGAAGTGGGACAGTACTTGGAGGATATGCAGCCGTCCATTTCGGTGGCTGTGTTCGACCAGTTCAGAAATATCTTACATGAGGCCGACATCGACAAACGAACACAATACATGGTCGAGGTGCTTTTCCAAGTGCGCAAGGACAAGTTCAAGGACAACCCCGCGATTAGGGAAGAGCTCGATTTGGTTGAAGAGGAAGACCAAATCACGCACCGGGTGGAACTGGATGGTGAGATTGATGTGCAGGACGGACTTAACATTTTCAAGTATGATGCGGAATGGGAGGAACACGAAGGAGAGTACAAGCAGCTCAAAGCCGAGATCCTGGGTGAAGGGAGTGACCACGAGGATGACGAGGGCGATGAAGACGACAGCTCTGAGGAAGACGACGAAGACGAAGGCGAAGCGGAGCAGATAAAGGCCATGGAGATCAAGGATCAGTCAAATGCTGATCTCGTCAATCTGCGAAGGACAATCTACCTGACCATCATGTCGAGTGCCGATCCCGAGGAAGCCGTGCACAAACTGATGAAGATAAACCTTCCCGCTGGCCAGGAGCCTGAGCTACCCTCCATGATCGTCGAGTGTTGCTCACAAGAAAAGACATACACTAAATTCTTTGGTTTGATCGGCGAGCGATTCGCCAAAATCAACCGTCTCTGGTGCGATTTATTTGAACAGGCGTTTGTCAAGTATTACGACACCATCCACCGGTACGAGAACAACAAGCTTCGAAACATTGCCCAACTTTTCGGCCATATGCTCGGCGTCGACTCCATCGGCTGGCATTGTCTGTCTGTGATTCACCTGAATGAGGACGAGACTACATCGAGCAGTCGTATCTTTATCAAGATTCTGTTTCAGAGCATTGTGGAAGAGATTGGCATTCCCAAACTCAAGGCCAGGATGGCTGACGACATGTTACGACCAAATGTGGAGGGCATATTCCCCAAGGACAATGCCCGCAACATCCGGTTCTCCATCAATTACTTCACCAGTATCGGGCTAGGAGCTCTCACGGAAGAGATGAGGGAGCATCTGCTGAACATGCCAAAGCCTGCTTTGCCGGCTCCGGCGGCGGCGGCCGAAGAATCCGACTCGGATTCCGTGTCAAGCTATTCCTCATATACTGGCTCATCGTACTCGTCTCGGTCGCGGTCGCGGTCGAGGACGCCTCCTCGTCGAATCAGAGGGCGATCCACGTCACGGTCGTCTCGCGGTCGAAGAAGAGCTCGTTCTTTCTCGGACAGCCGGTCGCGGTCGCGGTCGCTCTCGCGGTCCCGTTCCCGCTCTGCATCCTACAGCTCACGCTCACGCACGCGCACGCGCTCTCTCTCTCGCTCCCGTTCACCCGTGCGCGTGGGACTGCGCGCACCCTCACGCTCGCAAAGCCCCCCTCGACGTGGTCGTCGGGATTCCTACTCTGCCTCGCCACCTCGCCGCAGGCGATCTGTGTCTGGCCGTGGGTCACGATCAATCTCTCGATCACTATCTCCTTCACGGTCGCCAACTCCACCTAGAAGAGGAACAAGAGGCCCAAGACGAGATAGTCCATCGCGGAGTCCTGTGCGCAGCAGGAGACGAGATAGTCTGTCTCGAAGTCCTGTACGCGGCATACGGCGGGATAGTCTGTCTCGAAGCCCCCTGCCCAGTAACAGACGGGACAGTCCATCTCGAAGTCCCGTGCGCGTCAGAAGACGGGGCAGTCTTTCTCGAAGCCCTGTGCGTGGAAAGCGACGAGACAGCCTGTCTCGAAGTCCGGTTCGCAGCAGGAGACAGGACAGTCTATCTAGAAGCCCTGTGCGCAGCAGGAGACGGGATAGTCTCTCTCCAAGTCCTGTGCGCGGCAAGAGACGGTACACTAGAAGTGTGTCGAGGTCACCGCCCCCGGTCAAGAGAGGCAGACATGATTAGCCTTCAGTGACGGGGGACTTTCTGACGGCGACGCGATCTTTTCACTTTTTCACTCTTCTTTTACTGTTTTTTTTTTTTTAGTAGGACATTGGATGGGGGGAAGGATATAGGGTCCAGGGCAAGTTGGGCCTAGATCAGCGCACGCATCTATAGAGGATGGTGCGTTCACACTCATCGATGGCAAAAGATCATACGGGAAGGGTATCGCGTGCTATACTTGGAGCACAGCGCGCAAAAAGGGGTTAACAGTTGATAGTTGGCTGCTAGTAATGTATGTCTCAAGCTGGGTTGTTGCGCCCGAAAGCTTCTTATGTGTCTTTTGCGTCTGAGACCCCACCATACGCAGCTTATTCTTATTCTTGATCACAGATTCTCGCACCTATAAATAGCCTCCTGCTTCGATAGAACGGCCGGACAGTCGATGGCGCAGAGGATATACATTGTCACTGCCAAACCCGTTTCGCGGCTCATAATTTCCTACTGTGTAACGCGGTCCTGTACCGAATATCCGGACTCTCGCTGCTTACCGACAGAGGGCACGCCTGCGAGTCTGCGACTCGTCAAACAATATGCAGTCTTTTTACTTGACAGATCACAAAGCGGGTAGAGCCCCAGCTTTGCGATGAATCATAACCATACATAGCAAATTCTCATCGAGAGCTGAGCACGTGCTCTCTTCGCGTTTGTAGAGCCTTTATCGGACCTGGTTTATCTTTCCTTTCCATACATTGCCACACGCAGGCGGCAGAACTGGATGTCTCTTCTTCTCTATCATTATCCCTTCAAAGTTCACACTCATCTGCTTCCTCTCAAGCCGTGAAACCCCACCATCGACTCGCAAGACGCCCCTGATACCTACCTTGGTCTCTCTTCGGAACATTCTAGAGCCTCACTCTGAAAAAAAAAAAAAGGACAAAAAAAAAAAGACATACTCCTTCAGCATGGCTTCTTTTCAGCATGCGATGGACGCCGCGACGAAAAGACCCTACAGCGCGGCCATCGTGGCCGCTGGCGTTCTCGTCGCTGCTGTACCGGCCCTCGCAGTAGCTCCGGTGCTGGGTGGCCTTGGATTCGGAGCCCTGGGGCCTGTCGCTGGTACGTTTCCATCTCCTGTTCTTTCTTTTTTGACGCTCTTTTGTCTCGATTCTACAAGAGATTGTTGTGGAGATCTATGAACTGTCAAGTCTTGTCAGAGTTTAGAGATGAGTAGATGAGAGCAATCTCAGACACACAAAGCCCGCATCTTGTTTGTTGGTACGCGACACGATGCACAGTTGCTGATGTACAACCCTCACAGGATCGGCCGCCGCTGGTATACAGAGTGGTATTGGAAATGTCGCCGCAGGAAGCCTCTTTGCGACGCTGCAGAGCGCAGGGATGGGAGGTGCTGGCATCGCGGTGGTGAATGCTACTGTTTCTGGGGCTGCAGCTGTTGGAAGTGCGTTGAAGGCATTTCATTGGTGGGCGACGAGCAAAGATGGTGCTACTAATGCCGATGATGCTGATGATGTTGATGTCGATGTTGATGTTGATGGTACTGATGGTGCTGATGACGGAATGGAAGATAGTCATCGAGACTGCAGAAGAATCTCGTAACTTGTAAGAAGTGCCTTACAAGCTACGCTTCGCACTTACATATAGTCCTACACTAGACTGTCACGTCACATCTACTGCGAGACGAGTTATCCCGAACCAAGTCTATGACTTGAAACAAACTCCTCTTTCTACATATTCATGTTCTCTGCCTCCATGTTTGCCACCGCCACCCTGCGTTGCGGCCGATTCGCGAATTTGGCAAAACTTGACTGGAAAGTTGGCGCAAGTCCCAGGGGCCTGGAGCGCAACTTGAAGTTTCACCCGCACCCGACAGACCCAACTATGTATGTAATAATTCAATGACTGGCTTATATCAATCAGATATCAAGACAAGATGCCCTTGCTGTAGACTGCAGTTTCAAGAGCAAAAAAGAAGTGAGGGTAAGGGCATCTATCTAGGTGTTGCTCGAGCTCAGGTGCGTCACATGCCCATTGCCGACGCCAGCTCAATGTCAGTGTCTCGGTACTGTAATTTACCGATGAGGCTGTGCGAAACAGTTCCATCTCGTCTACTTACGGAGTTGTAGTGCATATCGAACGAACGCAGGCGTTTGTAAGAGCTGGGCACGGTCACGGTTTCAGAACTTCAGTGCTTCTTGTCAAGTTCTCTCCGTTTGTTCCAGGATATTACTGGGCCATGAGAAACGGTACGAGCAAGGCGAAAAGGGTCTGCTCCAGCTGCAACGAGTGATCAGTAAACCTGGTTTGTTTTTTTTTTTTGTTTTTTTTTTTCATACATTGCCACGCGGAACTTCAACTTGAAGTCTCTTCTTCTCTATCTCTCCTTATACACTCATCTGCTTCCTCTCAAATCTTGAAATACCACCATCGATTATCGACACGCAAGAGAAGACGCCCCTGATAGGTCTCTCTTCTCGGACAGAAACTAGTGAATGATAATCAGGCACCTATATTATCGGTATTGTTGCCCCAGCATCCCAGCAGACCCCAAGGTTCTTCATGGTCAGACTTAACCAGACAGAAGGAAACGGAGAACAAGAGCAATCTCTGATCTTGTATTGGATACCTTGTTTCACCGCTCACAAGTTCGCGTCTCGGTCTAGAGCTTCACTTTGGTGGACCATCCTCCTTCGGCGGCATGTTTTCTTACTTCAACCAAACGTTTCAGCAGGCAATAAACGCCACGTATGAAAAACCTTACAGCACAGCGTTCATAGCCGCTGGCGTGCTCGTCGCTGCTGCGCCGGGCCTCGCTGTAGTTCCGGCGCTGGGCGGCCTTGGATTCGGATCCCTGGGGCCTGTCGCTGGTACGTTTTCATCTCTTTCTTTATGACACTCTTTGCCTCGATTCTACAGAAAAAGGATGTCAAGAGCCATAAAATGTCAAGTATGTAGTGTCAGTGTCAGTGTCAGAGACTCAGAGACTCAGAGACTCAGAGACTCAGAGACTCGGAGATGAGTCGATGAGCATTCTCACTAAGACTCAGACACCACCACACCAAACCTCCCCTCTTATCTTATTGGTACTGGTACATATACAACACGATGCAGAGTGGCTGATTTACAACAATCACAGCATCGGCCGCCGCTGGTATACAGAGTGGTATTGGAAACGTTGCCGCAGGAAGCATCTTCGCAACGCTGCAGAGCGCAGGAATGGGGGGTGCAGGTACCGTGGTGGTGAATGCTGCTGTTTCTGGGGCTGGGGCTGCTGGAAGTGCGTTGAAGGCATTCCATTGGTGGAAGACGAGCGGAGATGGTTCTGATGATGTAGAGGACGAAGAAAAAAAAGATGGGCATGACGAAATGCAGATCGAGACTGCAGAAGAAATCTCGTAATAGTGTTGAGAAGTAAGCCGTGGTGCGCTCGGCGCAACGCCCTTGGAACTTTGAAGACACTAGGATTCGACAGATCGACGAAGCACGACTTTTAGGCTCACCAAGACCAATTCGTGGTCTCTAGCTACCTGTTAAATATGAACGTACTCAGGAGATTGTGCCGACGTATCATTGATGAGTTCATTACAGAGGAAGGAAAGGAACTATCTACTATGGGGTTAGGGGTACGGACATGTAACGACTGCAAGCTGCCCAAACCCAGTCACAAATAAATGTCCTGTGTGAATGAATCATGTATGCCGATTCTCAGCTCAAGAGTCAACAGATGCGGACCCTGTGTGAGGACTCGGGAGAACTTGGGCGAAAGGACCGATGTCAGGGAACGAACGACTGAGGATGTGTAACAACAGAACCGGCAACGGCCAGCCACTCCGTCCCCGATGAGCTCAGCCTGCTGCTCTCCCAGCGAAAACCGCCAGTCCCTGCTTATTAGCGGGCACTTCTCAGTCTCTTCTAAATCAGTACCGGCAATTATCATCAATTGCACGCCCTGGTCGAGTGCTGCTTGCCTCAGCTCGGCAAAGTCTTCGCCATCAACATAGAGCCCATCCAAGTACATGGTTTCGAGGTGGGTGACCCTCAATATCTCAATCAAGAAGCTCGCATAGTCGGGAACATTATGAAAGTCGCATTCAATTACTCAATGTTCGCAAGTTCGGAAATGTAGCTAGGAATTGCGCCACCACATGACCCTGATTGTAGTCGGTAGGAGGGTGGATGCAAAGTCCATAGCAGCCCAAAGATTGGATTGAGGGAGCACCGCGGGTCCAGTCCAGTCGTAGCCTCTCAGATGCTCAGCATGCCATTCTTCCACGTATCCAGAGATGGGCGAAATGCATTCATCGCGTTCGTAATATCTATTTCTTCTGGGAAAGACAATGTCAAAGGATGTCAACTGTTCGGTCTCCATTGCCTTGGACAGCGAGTTTCGAGCTCCTTCAGGCGCGATGCTAAGCGAGGTCGACCTGAAAGACCGTAAATTTTGGAACTCTGAATCCTGGACAATATCGAAATCAGGAAGTAGATCATCGCTACCGCTGTAAAAGGATTAAGAGCTTTTCACGTAAGCTCTTTGCCAGGGACCAGAGAGACTGACTATAGGCAACGAAAGGTCATGATGATGACTTTGACCCTCTTCATTTATGTGCAATGTCTTCAGCTTGTGAAGAAAGGGGATCGATGGCTCATTGTCGTACCATTCCCCTGGAACCCCGTGAAAGTCGATATGCTCCAAGGAGCTGGCAGCGTCTTGCAGGAACGTGCAGGGAAATCCTCCGGGGCCGTCTATATCGTTGAAATAATAAGATCCGTAATCGCCCCTTTCAAGGGAGAAATGCTTAAGCCGGTTCCATGTCTTTCCATCCGTAGGAAACAAAATTCTATTCGGTAATTTCCCAATCTTCAGACACTCCAGACAGGGCAGTTCATCGAGCAGCAGCGTCAACAATGATTGAGTGAGGGCCATTTCTTCGGGTATCACGATCTTCCTGGCACCACCCTTTCCTGCCCAGGAAAGCATCCTTTTCAAATTTTCGAGGCCGGGATACCCACACCTATCTGAAAATTGCATGTCTCTCCATAATCGGGCATTCATGGGGCTTGTGAGCGTGCATGACCAATTCTTTGAAACGCGCAAGCAGCGACTGCGAACTCCATAACGTTAGGTGAAAAAGCCTCTGGTACGAATCGGTACGTGATTCGAAAAGGGGGAAGGGGAGATCAACAGACGAAATTTCATCACATTCCAGGTACGAGAAGATTTACGTGACAATCTCGGCAGGCAGGCATAACAGATCTTGTCTGAAGACGTGCCGTTTTACGGACTCGCGTGCATCGTAAAGTTGCTTGAGCCTCGACCGGTTAGAGACCGAACCTGACTCCGTCATAATATTACACCGTTACACGTGGACTGAGGATCACGCCATCTTACCTGAAAGGCTGAAGTTTTGGCGACGAGCCGATAGTAGTCTCCTTGACTGCCTCGATCCCCGCTGTATATATCTCCCAGGCAAAGTCGTCATTCTGTTGCAGCTGTGCAATACTTCCCAGGCGAAGATATCCCTAGAGTCGTCAGCGAAGGGGGCGCAAGCCTCAAAAGGCTCAGCCGCTCAGACAGGAGTGCTTACATCCGGAAGTTGAGGAGCCATTTCCAGATACCATTCGGCTTCATCCTTTTAGCGAAGTCAAATTCACCCATAGCCCCAAGCGTTGCAGCCCGACCCATCCAAGGCCTCGAGATGGTGCACGTTGTCGCATTCGTCATTGCCTGAGTGTCTGCCAAGCACGCAATGACAGCACTTGCTGTTGTTGAATTGTATGCTAAGCTCGCAATGACACAGCTCCATTGCTTCTCTGACAATAATCCAGCCCCCTAGGGCGACGACTTTTTTGGAGTTGTTGCAACCGCATATTTGCCGTACACTGTAGGGGCAGGGGCAGAGCTTACGATGGCCTTTTTCGAGAGAAAAAGAGGTACGTATATCAGTCCGGTTGCTTCTTGAAACGATCTTGAGCGTTGTCACAAGTTACAACAACTCACCATGTTAAAATTGTTCAGCGCAAGGTCGTGTTTCTTGGCCTCATCAATGCGGCGGGTTCTCGCGATCATTTCAGCCATCCTGGGGTTAGGATAGTATGAAGGCACAATGTGCTGGGAAGATTGCGAGAGTCCGTGAATGGGACGCTGCGTGATGATGATGGTATGTTACATGTACAGACTGCCGTGCCCGCGGATGAGACCAAGCAATTCAAGAGGCAACGTGGGACTGAGAGGTGACCATGAGGTACCTACCTAGTACGCGTTCGAGGCGTACCTTACCTGTACTAGGTACCTAACACACAAAGTCGATCGATGCGTCAAAAACAGTGCAAAGTGATAGCGGGACTGCCTCAACTTCCACGTACAGAGCAGAGGTACATAGGTACATATGTACATACGGTATACCTCCTACACAGGTACACCTGCCTGCCCGTCTGAGCCTACCTAGCACAGTCTTGGCCGGGCGTGAGAAGGGTACCTGGTATGTATGTACCATCGGCAGGGTCCAAAAGAAAGAAAAAAATCTTGCATCTTGAAAGGACGCTATCGCAAAAGGATTGAGCTTCAATGCCACAGACAGGTACTAGGTAACCAGCCTGCTAGAGGATTAACACCGGGCCAATCAAGCTTACTACCTCATAGTGGCTACGATGGCGTGGATATACAATATCGTTCCAGCCGAGTTCGTACACGACGTACAGGAGGGGACGGAGGTATCATTGAGCTTGAATCAGGCTTCTATATCACCGCTAATAATAATGGGTGCAACTTGCACTCGACCGAAAACACCTGTGGAAGCCAACGCAACGTCCTTTTCTATGCGGAGTACAGGGACAAGTCCTTTGAGAGATGGCATATGAAGTTGTAGAAAGCATAGGGATCATTGAGAGCGTGCTTCTATTGCTGAAAGCATGTCGTATGGGGCCAGGGGGAGTGTTGGGAAGTAAGCCATACTCGGTGCTGGGAGCCGCATGACCTGACGGCCTTTCTCACTCCTTTCCGTTTGTTCCAGGACATTCATTACTTAGGCCATGAGGAAGGAGAGAAAACACGGATACGAAACGGGACCTGATAAAACAAACAAACTTGATTGCGTTCTTTATCTTCTTGAAGTCCTACTTCCCACTCAAACCTTGAAGCACTGCCGCCGACACAACACCACAGGAAGGACTCTTGTCTCGGACAGACCAGTCAAAAGGTATCTATATTCTCGGCATCGTTAGTAATTACAGCTAGCGTTTCGAAAGCCCCGAAGATAACATCGTGGTCAGATAAAAGAGAAGGGAAAAGAAACAAGATTAATACTCTGATGGTATCTTTCCAGACCCAGTGCCTGCAGCCCACAAAATTTGCTTCTTGATCTTGAGCCTCACATTCGACACCATCCTGCAACCGACGCCAGCATGAAGCCCTTCCAGCAGGGAACGGACTATTCGCTAGTGTGTAATTTTCTCATCGCTCAGTTGTTCACTGCGCCCCTTACAATGAATTATCTGAATATGATGGGATTTGGGAGTCTGGGACCTATCGCAGGTAAGCATTTTCGCCCCTTGTTTTCTTCTTCGTCGCTTCGAACCTACACGTGCCTTCTATAAGTGTCAAGTCGAGTAAGATGACTGTTCTCAGACGTGGAACCCCCTGTTTTGCGCCGGCGAATATGCGAAACGATCAAGAGGTGCTGACATTCGAAACCCACAGGATCATACGCCGCGAATATGCAAAGTGGCATTGGAAACGTCGTCGCAGGGAGTCTCTTTGCGAGGCTGCAGAGCGCGGGAATGAGGGGTCAGGCTGATTCCCGGGGTGCTCGGGCTGCGATGGTGGCAGTCTGTTTGTGCCATATGAAAGGTACCTGTAACGAAAACCAAGACGGAAATAGAGAACAGGTCTAGATTGCTACTGGAGAAAAAGCCTCGGTTGACAGGTAGAAGCTTCGAGTCCATCGAAGCTAACTTCACGGCCTGACGCAGTTTACTTTTTGCCGAGGAATGTGTATCAGCGTTTTCTTAGCAGCGCACACAGCAAGTACTCTTTTGCTGCAGTCCGATAGTCCGAGAATTGAGGGCCATGGCATCCATCCAGGCTAGGATGCGGGACGTTGTCATGTCTGAACGTCTCGATATTCTAACGATGAGGCTGTGCAGACATTTCAGTCTTGTATATTCATGGCCTTCAAGGGCGCGAGACGGCGGGCGCTGGACTTGGCGATGAATCATTATAGTCCTTGTGGAGAGCTGAGCTGGACGCGATTCAGTGCCTGCTTTCTCCGTTTGTTGTAGGGTCTTCCTGGGCCATGAGAAAGCTGAGAAGGGCAAACGAACAGACCTGCTGAAGCTGCAACAAAGAAATCGAAGATTCCTGTTTGTTTAAATTGAGCGACTTCGTAAAAGTTGTCTG
Source organism: Claviceps sp. LM84 group G4 (assembly GCA_018360345.1). Classification (NCBI taxonomy): domain Eukaryota; kingdom Fungi; phylum Ascomycota; class Sordariomycetes; order Hypocreales; family Clavicipitaceae; genus Claviceps; species Claviceps sp. LM84 group G4. The sequence goes on along the minus strand of SRQH01000101.1, from coordinate 42,899 downwards.
CTTCCGCCAAAACCTTAAAGTACCACCGTTGACACACGAAAACAAACCCCTAGGATTCAGGAAGGGCTCTCGTCTCAGAAACAGATACTGATATTCTCGACATTGTCAACTCAGCAACTCAGCAGTCCTCAACATCCGTCATATTCTAGAGAAGTAACCTCGTTCTGATCGTGTCTTGGACAATTCTTTCCAGTGCCCACAAGCTTACATATCGATCAGGATCTTAGAGCCTCACATTCAAACTCTGACGAAGCGCCATCTACCCAGGCCAGCCCGTATTTCTCTCCGTCAGCCCTATCAACACACAATGAGATCTCGAGAAGAGAAAGCTCTCACTGCAGCGCTAGTGGGCGCTGGGGGACTCGTCGCTGTGCCGGGCCTCGTTGCCGCTCCGATGCTGGGAGTACTTGGATTTGGGAGTCTGGGGCCTGTTGCTGGTAAGTTGTTTCTCATCTTTTTTTTTTCCGACTCACATCTACATACAGTAAATGTCAAGTAGAGTCAGAGATGCTTATCCCACACATGGACGCACCATCTTTCTTCTCATTTGCGTCTTTAGGCCTCGACTACACAAGACTACCAGGTAATCAAGGACGTCGCTGACGTTGAACCCCCCCACAGGAACGTTGGCCGCTCTGATCCAAAGTCTTATTGGAAATGTCGCCGCGGGAAGCCTCTTCGCGATGCTGCAGAGCGCAGGAATGGGAGGTGCTGGTGCCCTGGCGTTGGGTACTCTCATTTCCGGGTTTGGAATTGGAATCGCGGGGATTCTAGGGATTGCTGGGGTTGGGTTGGTAGGCCTGGCATTGTATAAGTGTTTGAAGGCATACTTGAAGAAGAAAGGGGATAAAGATGGTGCTAATGAAGGCGAGGGAAATGATGACGCCAAGGACGGTGACAAATGTGATGCCGAATGGAACGAGACAGGACGGCTGTAGGAGGAAAGAGCTTCATTGCCATCCAAGCCAGCGTCACACTCACGACTGCCCGACCGATTTGCAAAGGATTAGGTAGTGTGAGGGAAAAGTGAACGCTCAGCTATTCATGAACTGGACACGAGAATATTAGCCGCTATCTTGTACCAAGGTCCAAGATTTGAGATCCATTCATCATAGGGCAAGGAGAACAAACTCAAAATTCAGAAATCTAAAACTCGTATTCCACGCTTGGTGTATGCCAAAACAAGTCAGTACACATGCTTACCTATATAGTCTTACACCAGATGCTCCATCTACTCCAAGATCAATTACCCCGAGACGAGCTCATCCCTCGACTCAATCTCCTTCTCCTTCTCCTTCTCCCTCTCCCTCTCCACCTCCTCTACATGCACACCTGTGCCATTCCCCGCCGACCTCACCGTCATCTCATCCGCACCGTCACTCACGAGAGACCTACTCCTCTTCTCTCGACTTTGCGCCTTTATCTCTCCTCCCTCACCCTTCGCCTGCACCGGCACCTTCCCCTCAGCCTTCAACTCCTTCTTACTCGGCCGAATCGCCCCCTTCGCAAGCGCCTCCTTTGGCAACGGCCGAATAATCGGCTGTGCCACCCACCACGGCCTCTTACACTTCCGAATCGTGGCCTTGGAGCTCTCCCCTTCCTCTAGACCTTCTTCATCTTGCGGATCCCCCAGCGCCGCGAACTCGTCCTCGAAGCTCTTCCCACTCGTGGCTTCATATTCCAGCAGCCCCTGCGCGACTTTCAGCTCCACGACTTGCATGACGCGTTCGAATCCCTCGATACCGGACCGGGCGCTGCGGGCTAGCATATCTCTCACATCGGTGTGTTTGCTGACCAAGTGGCGCAGGAGATGGAAAAGGTGCGGCTGCATGGCACTCAGATTAGGTGACGGCTCCTCGCGTTTCCCCGCATCCTTGTCCTTCTTGCGCCGCTTCTTCGCAGGCTCCTCGGACTCCGTGCTCGCGGGCTGATTCTTCTCCGCCTCCATCCAGGTTGTATCGTCGCCGGGAAGAAACAGCGGCCTCCTCTCGGGGGGATCTATTCCCCGAGCGTACTTGTGCACGATGTCCATGTACCGCCTCATAATGGCATCTACGCGCCACCCACCCTTCCCATCTTTCCCGCGCCAGTATTCCCTACCTTCCTGTCCCGGCGCCGGCGGCGTAGCAAACAGCGCCGGATCACTTAGATTTCCCTCCGCAGACATGATGCCATCTGCGCCCGTCGCAGCCAGACACTCCTCCATATCGGTCCCCTGCAAGATGTTCCCATTTGCGAAGAGCACCGTGTCAGGGGGCAAGCTATCCCGCAGGAAGCGAAGCATCTTCCAGTCCGCCAGGCCTGTCAAATGGCCCTTTTGGTCTCGCCGCCTGCCGTGCACCGTCAAGATGGAGGCCCCCGCCTTGAGCACATTCTGCGCATACGCCAGCGTATCTTCTTTCGTCTCCAAGATGCGAATCTTGGCTGTCACAGGAATCGGCAGCTCCTTATGTAGTATGTTGACCAGTCGAAAAATCAGATCCTGGTCCTCCTGCAAGAACGCTCCGTAGTGTCCCTTGCGAGCAATCCCCTGCGGGCAACCCAGATTCAAGTCCACAGCGTCGCAATACGGCGCTACCTGCTGCGCAGCCGAGAGCAGCGCTTCGGGGTCATTCGCACAGAATTGTACAAACAGCGGTCGATCGATTGCGGGATTCCCATCAAGCCACGGCTCATTCGAGTCCGAGTCCGGCTTCACAGCCTGGAAATGCACCTTCCGGTAGTTGGGAGTCTGGGCAAATAGACGCGCGTGAAGCATGGGCGTGTAAGCGAGCATGTTCTTCTTTTCTTCGTCGGAGAGGAACGATCGGGTGAGCATTCGCCATGCCTGCGAGATTATCAATATCACAGCTTTTTGTGCAAAGGAGAGAAGAAGACAGTATTCGTACAAACTCTGACTGATCTACCATGGGTGCTAGTACATATTTTGGACTCCCTAAGCTCTCGTAGAAGGCTCTCCCGTGCAACTTGGTACCTGTCGTCGCTCGTGGACCCGCGGATCCTGTCTCAAGCGCATCCTGCGTGGTTGCGGCGTTTACGGCCGCCATTGTCCCGAAATGTTGTCCCACGAAGTTGGGCGTACTCGGTCCAGGACTAAGTAACGACAGTAGACGGTGTTGTAGAGAATGGAGAGGGACGAGATGCCCTCGCCAGCCTCGTCGCATAGAGAAGTCAGACGATACGACGAAGATGACGACTTATCTATGGACAAGAAAAAAAAAGCGACGGAGGCGCGACCTCTTCAGGTGGAAAAGAAAAGTGGAGAACATGAACACGAATTCATCTACATTACAAGGTAGGTAGGTACCTAGGTAGGTACCTAACCTCCTAATTTGACTACATACCAGGTAGGTATGTATAGTCCTTGCTACATGTCACATGTGCATATGCCTAGGCCAGGTGCTGCAAGTTGATGCCTTACTTTTCATCTTAAAATTCGCCAATGGATTTCGCTAGAATAATATGCGTAATCATCTATCCTCGGACTTGGGAGCAGAGACTCCGTTTTCTCCGTTCCAGAAGACAAAAGAAACATTAGTCAACTAGTAGCTCGACAAATTTGAACAACTTGAAAACTCTCTGAACAAAGCGCACACGTTCATCGCTTTTGCCGTCCCAAGACATTATCTCTTCGCTAGCCCCGCTCTTGCGCTTCCAGAAGTCTGCCCGTCGCCTCATCCAATCGTCCGATTTCGCTCGTGCTTCGTCCAGGCCAACAGTTCTTCTTCACAGCAAGATGCGAATCGCTTGGTGTCATTCGTCACTCCAAGGGCGTGTTTGCGGTAGTAGTGCGACTTCTGTTTGTGATGGGCCCTTGAGCAGAGCGTCCCGCGCCGAGAGCTTGGATTGATTCAATGAAAAGCTGGAAGAAGAGGAAGAGAATGATGAAACGAATCAAGCAAGAGAGAGTCAAAGAAACGCCGCTAACACCGTACAATGCTGCCACGAAGAACGCCAGGAACCGAAAATGTGGATGAATACATTGCTGGCCAAGCCACCCCAAGACCCGTCACGGAGGCTTGAGTCGATCAAGATATGCGTGCCGGTGGTTGGAACTAGATTCCTCAAAAAAAGTGTGTGTAGATCTTTGAGTTTTCATGCACTTCCATTTCCTATTGACATTTCATGGTTAGCCCAGTTTCATCACCTCAGTTAACTAGTTATTCAGGAGACCCCCGCCACCAACAAAGAGGAGCATGACATCGACATGGACCTGCGAGTAGAACGAACCATCTTGAAAGAATTGAGCTCTTCTTTGATCTGCTGAGCAAGGTGAGGAGTGAGGCGATTGCAAGTGGCAATTTCGCCTCGCCTGTCATATTCCTGGCTTGGCCAGGTGTCACAGAAAATCAAGCGGGGGGAGAATGTTGCGTTCCGCTTGGCAGGAGGTGTTCCCGATTGACTGTCTTGGCGCAATCGCAAGGCGGACATGAAATAATCTTCACCGCCAATGGATATGGAGCCAGTCCTCTTATGACTGTGAGCTTCATCAACCGGAGTGGTGGGCGCGCTTGACATCGGCGAGTCGGCAACGGCGGGGATATTGGGAAGAACAAGATCTGATGAGGCAGGCCCTTCCGCAGGTCTGACCGACGGGCTTCCAGATCCTAGATTTGCTTCATCAGTAAACTTGAGCGTATTATAAGCAATTTCCCTACAGAACACATACGTTTCAAGATTCCTTTCCTGACGGCCGCGAGCACCTCAGCACGTTCACTATCACCGCCAACGATGCTCTTGCGTGCACCCGACTGCTCATTCGAATTACTTAGTCGTTCAGCAAAGACGTCTGATATTTGAGCAGCATCAATCGAGTTTCTTTCGAGGCGAGGAAAGCCGGTGCCTCCATTCGCTGCGTGCGGATCAGCCGTCACATTCACGCGCTGCGTCTCAGCTTCGACAGTGACCATGGATACAGCGGCTTGGCTGGCCTCGGGCACCAACGGCTCGGCAGCAGCGACGCCAGTAATCGATTTCGGACGAAAGAGGCCAACCAGTGAGCGACTGCTCTTCTTCATCCCACGCCCCATCTTGCGGATCATGATGGATGCTGACGAGGCAGTCGAGGAAATGGAGAGGTTGTCCGTGGAACCAAAGAACCTGGCACCGTAGATGCTGTTCCCGATGCCTCCAGCCTCTTGTGCCTCCGCAATACGGGCTTGCTCCGCATCGTAGGCTTCCTCAGGCGAAAGATTTTTGTTGAGTCTCGACGCCTCCAATTTGTCGTCTTCATCCGTCTTTCGAAACTCAGCAGCGCTGCCAAAGGAAAAAGCGCGACGCAATCGAGAAGTTTTGCTCTTGCCCTTGACTCCCTTCAGATTCAACGCAGCCAAATGCTTCGCGGCTGGTGATTCCGGTTTGGCCGCGGCAGCACCTGGTTGTGACGCACCGTCTTCCGTCGCGTCGTTCGCCATCGTTACTGGCTTGGACAGAGGAGAGGGGCTATGAGTTCGTTTCACAGCATCGGAGGAGGAGCCGCGGGATGGAATGCTCAACATTTTCGGCTGGTCATTGTTGATGTGTGTTTCATCACTTGCAGGTGAAGAGGGGTTGCCGGTGGGGACGGATACGTGTCGGCTAGTTGCCTACATCACAACCCCTGGTTAGCACTGTATGACTTGCGTAGAAAAAACTCCCTCATTGGCCAGCTTGGACATCCAACACGAGAGTTATCAACTTACGGATGTTGGCCTAGAGTGGCCGCTGCGTGTTGACGACACACTGTCCGAACTTCCATTGCGTGAGTGCCCTTCCCGTTGCACAACACGGGACGATTTAGTATCTTTTCCACTCTCGCACACGGCTGGTCTGACAGAGGTGTTGTTGTCCCGTGACTCAAGTGCATGCGCACTACGTCGACGCAACCTCAAGGCTTCCTCTTGAGCAGCCTTCTTGTATTGTTGCAAGTCGTCCATCGAAGACAGAGCTGGAAGTCCTTGATTACCAGTCAGACTCGACGTAGAGTACCGTCTACTGGCATGATACGCTTGGCTTGGAGAGACCATGGAAGGGCTGGATTGAAGTCCGGAGCTTTGAGATCGAGCGTGAAGTGAATTTGACAGTGCTGGTGTCGTGCGTCTGTAGCGATCTGGCCCACTTTGTTTGATGGACGTGGAAAAGGACGGTTGTGTCGATACAGACAGATAAGACTGCGGGCGTCCGGTCGGCGTTAAGTTGCGGCTCGGGGGGAGCGCTGAGTCGTCTCGAGAGCCACCATAACTCATACCGAATGAGTTGGCGTATCCTTGGGCATTATTCGGCATGGCGGGACGATGACTCTGGCTGAAGTCATACGCTGGATGCGATGCAATTGTGGGTGAAGAGCTTGATCTCTGTGCACCGTACTGCTGCCACGGCAGCGTTTGACTGAGGTTTGGCGTGCTAGAGAGAGCATACGATTGCGCGGAAAGTGAGCTGCCTCTATATCCCGTGGATCCATTTGCGTTATAGACAGACCTAGCAGCTTGGGAGCTCGACGCGCTGCTTTGGCGGTTGGCGTGGGGTTGGTTGTTGGCCATCACGCCAGCAGTCGATGAAGGGCGAGTCTGAAGCATGGTAGTAGAAGAAGTCGGTTGTGAATACGTCTGAACCAATGCAGCCATAATGCGGGCACTACGTCTGCTATCTTTGAGGTGGTTCAGTACTTCAGTCGCTTGGTGAGTGTCAGTTTCACCGCGCAACTGAGCTCCTTTCTCAATCCTCTATCGAAAATGAAGAGAAGCGTGCCACGAGATGGCGAGAGGTCGCTGAAGGAAGATAACAGTTAGCACAACACTCTTGATGTAATGTCAAATCAGTTGAAACAATTTGGCACTGCAGAAGAACGACTAGCCAAGATAATGTTCTAGTCTCAACAAATTCCCCAAAGGGCTCAAATGTATTTGGTTTGCGGGACCCCCACACCTTTTTTGTAATATATTTTTCTTTTGTCTTTGAAATCCGGACGTTCTCTTTATTGAGTTCTTTTTTTTTTGGCTTTTTTTTACTTCGTTATCATTCGCTCGACAGTAGCGTTAGATCGGAACTGAGTCTTTTCGATTGTAACGTTCGCCGTCTCCGTAAAGATGGAGAGGAATCAAAAGTTTCGCTGCGGCGCGGGCTCGTAATAAAATGGACGCCAGCGACCGGGTGAAAAAAATTGTTCAAGAAGGAAATGACTGTTCTTGTCGAGGGCCTGAGTCAGCCAACAGTGTTCTATGATTTTCGAGTGTTCCTCGAAATCGACGTGAGTTTTGTGAAAGGGCAGCTCCCTAGAAAGTCGGAGACGAATTGCTTCCAGCTAGTTCAAAAGAGAACAGCAGACCGAGGTACACAAGTTAAGGTCGGTCGTGGGGAGACGTCTTCTAAGACCTTCTCGATTGACCGGTGGGACAAGAAAGGCCAACAAAGTACGTGTGAAACTGATAAAACTCGATGAAAGAACGGGCGATGGCACGTCTCCGGAACGGCCAACGACTGGAAGCAGATGCCAAGGAAAGGGCAATGCAAGACTTTGTTGGATCGATGTATGCAACGGAGTGCTCGAAGACGTGGAGAAAGCGGCACAGAAACGCGAAGGAAGAAGAGATGCGGGCACGACGAGTTGCAAGTCGATGAAGGGGGAGGAGGACTCGGAGGCGAGGCAGGTGGAAGAAAGGGGGGCCCGCACCAAATGGATTGAGTTTTCGGAAGGCGTCCTTCGCGTGCTGGTGGACAAGCAGTATTGAAGGGTGGACGGGCCGGGAAAGAAGAAGAACGCCCAAGAAGGAGAGATGAAGATGATGGTCAAGACGAAGGAAAGAAGAACAGGAAGAAGGAAATACGACGACGTCGACAAGACAGAGACAGTGAAGTAGTGTGGTGGTGGTGATGGAATGAAGCGGGAGGAGGACGGGAGGACGGACTTTGGCCTTGGGTCACGGAGCTGGCGAAGAAGGGAAAATCGGCCCAGGGTAAGCCAGAGGCTTGCAGAGTCGGATTGGGTGATTATAGGGGGTAGCGGGCAATGCATAGGGACCTGCACCCACTGTACATATTCAGGAGGCAGTGGCATCGACGCCACGGGTGACGGGCGTCTAATTACAGGCGTTCGTGCCCTGTACACGAGCGCTGTAGCCAACTGGGCTTGCTGCACACATGGTTGGTCAAGGACTGAAGACTCAAAAGTCAACACTCACGGACATGAAGAGATAGGTACTGAGCTATGCGGCTGTACAGCTTGACGTCAGCCTCCTTCAGCTAAATCTACATTACGCAGAGATTTAAATACAATCAACGTATGGTGTTGTCCTGTTGCGATGGACTACATATTCGTGGAAAAGGAAAAGTCAACACGCCAAAATAGGACCCTGCTGGAGACACCACAAGTCGAGCCACACGAGTCTCTTTCTGGCAGGCCGAGCATCCGCTGAAGACAACAAGAATGCCACCTTTCTCAACAGCAGACACGCATGTGCCTTGTTGATGCTGTTTTTATATCCTTACGCAGCGTGTTTTAGTATGTACCAGACTTTATTTACACAGTACGGAGTACTCAGTACCTACCTACCTATGTAGGTAGTTATGTACATACATATTTACTCCGTACCTACAGAGTTGTTCTCCACGACAGGGATTGATCATGGGCCAAGACCGGCTGACTTCCCGTATCGGCACTTCAGAGACGTTGTCGATAGCTGGACGACCCTATCAAGATAGGTACATATGTATGTATATCGCCAAACAAGCACTCCGGGATCTGTGTTCTTGTCGATTTTGCGGTGCCTGCCGGCCCTTTATTATTATCTGCGTCGCGTTTGCCAGACGACAATCATCTGTTTTCTACAAGCCCCTGCTGGGGACAATGCGGACAACGCGCTAGAGGCCAACTTGGGACGGACCAAGAGGGGGCGCCACGCTGAGGACAGGCCGAAAGGCCTTCCTGGCCGAGTCCTGCCGGAGTTTGGCCTGTGCCAAAGTCAAAAAAGAACTGAGTGGAGGGGCCGGAGTTCCCAGATGGATTTGGAAAGGGGGCGCAAGGGGCTGAAAGTGGACGAATGGCTGCCGAAGAAGGAGGATCAGCTTGTGCCGAGTATGTGCGGCTGCGCAGCTCATTCGTAGCCCGAGATTCGTCTACCTACAATGTATATATGTACCTACCTACCTATACCTACATATGTACATAGACATTCACATAGGTAGGTAGGTATGTATGTATGTATGTACATATTGATAATTGTAGCCTCTGCCTTGACATCAACGTCGATGGAATACGAGTGGACACTACTCCGTACCATTGCCCGCACCATCTCCTCGCACCATTTCTTGCGCCATCTCTCTCACATTACTCGTCAGTGGTGAATGTACTTTGTCACTGACGAGAAATCGAAAATATGTTGACGCCGTACGGAGAACATATGTACGTACCTATGTACCTACTAATGTGCGAATGCGGCAGATGATCACGCGGGGTCTACGTAGACATGAATGTGAATCTTGGACTCTTGTTTGACGCGGGACATGAAGGCGGTATCAAGGGTCTCCTAGGCTCTACTCCGTATGTAGCCAGCCGCCAATGGCACCCCGGTGTTGGATCATTCGCTCTTCTCTTCCCGAACTTCACGCTACTCCCGCATGCACTTGTTCTTTTCCGAAACGAGACAATATTTACCCGTTCTTTTCTGCCTGCTGCAACTTGCAAGCGTTCCCAATTTACATCTTCTCGAACACGCAGAATGAGCTTTTTACCGGTTGGTCAATTCTGTTGCGCGGGGTCTGATAAGATCATAAGACTAGCTGTCGTCATGTTGAATTGCGGCATGGGCGATTGAATGTTCCCTGTGCTTTTTGTACATACCTACCACTCCAATAGCTCGTACCACGACTTGGAGCAAACTTCGGCATCTATGAGACTTGGAACTTCAACTGGCCTCTGGAGTTACGAGTATATACATACCGAGTGCCGAGTACGAACGACAGGCTTCACAAGCACTGTAAAGAGGTAGGTGATTGCATACGCACCACGGAGCAGGGTTTCGCCGCAGCTGACGCCCTGTGGTCATTTTTGGTAATTAGTTTGCGTGTTGAGGAGAAAGCACAGCCGCCGAGTAAAAGCTCCCATCTGCATACATATTAGTAGGTGCTTACCGACGCAAGGCTCCGGACCAAGCTCGAGCCCATCTTCTTGATTCTTCGCCGGTGAACAGGACGACGCGCGTATGACCACGTAATGATCCATGTGAAGCTCAATGTGCTCTGTACGGAGTTCCTGTACGCCTAGAAAATTCTCCTGCGCCGGCTCTACGGAGTACTCGAGGGCATGGTGCGGTAATGCGGAGTACATAGTTCCAGCCCTTGCATTAAAAAAAAGAGAGCATACTTCGTACAGAGTAATACTCCGTATGTAGGTACTGGAACTCCATGAAACAATACAGAGAACTGCACTGACGAGTGACGATCATTACTTTGCTGAAGCACCCTACATGTACATACCTGCTACCTACCTACCTCTTCAATCGGAAAAGACATGCACAGATGGGGTGGCAGAGCGCAACCAGAGAGCCAGGCTGACCCCTGAATGCGACCCTGGATCGACCCTTGGATCGACCCTGGGAATGCAGCAAGCCGAACCAGCATGCAGCAGCAGAAGTCGGGAGAGTTGACAGCCCCAAAATATCTACGGAGTACCTACCTACGTGTACGGAGTGCGTATCTAACTACAGATGTACATAGGTTACAGAGGTACTTGTACCTATGTACATGTATGTACATACCTAGGTACCTATCGGGCTGTGCATTGCATTCCTGCGAGTCCCAGAAAGCTTGGTGAACACCGAGTCATGTGGTGCTTTTCCTGCGGTTCCCGAGGCCCGCCGTTGCTTCTGTACGATTCCTGCCGTCGGGGAGCGGGCGATGCATGCAAGTCGCGTGTTGCTGCTGTCTGGTCGGCTCACTCGCACGCACCATCATGAACACGCACGTACAAGCAACATACCTCATACCTAAGGTTCGTAGGCGATTTGGGGGACGTGGCTTCTGTCATTGACCGTAAGGCAATTGGCTATTGGTTATTGCAAGCTTTCCTTTTGCCGCCAAAACAAGGCGACGAAGGAAAAAAAAGAGAGACAAGACAGCAAGCTCCGCTTTGTGGCAGATGGTGAGCACTGAGAGCTCAGACTCAGAGAGATCGAGGTGTGGGGAAATGACGATGGTTGATCAGTTCGTGGCGAACCTTGTCTTTTCTTTTGACAGCCCGTGCATTTTCTCGGCGACGTGTTCGAAATGTGTCGTCTTCTACTCCGTAGGATGGATCACGATTCACGAATCACGATACATAAATACAGAGAACTTCGAAGCAATGATGGTTGTTGTTAGGTACCCAATGTATGTATCTGCGCCTGATTGGGTCAGAAACCCCGCAAATTCGACCAGAACGACCATCAACATTCGATCATACCTAAAATTGCCCGGCCGCGACTGCTTCTTCCAGTTTTATTATGTATGTGGGGGTTCTACCCCTCCTTTTGTGTTGTCAACTTGTCTGAGGTCTCTTTCTCGAGAGTCGAGTCTCGAGTCTCGAGTCTGAAATCTGTACACCGTAGGCACCTATGATATGTATGATGTGCGTCGCGATGTCAAGCGGCAAGCCCCTTCTTGAATCTTCAACCGAAACCCCGACGGGTCCCCCATGTTTCGTCGACAAGACACGTGGAGCCCGCATGGAGCAACACGAACAAGCACCAGCGCGTTGATTGACATTGACCAATCCCATGCCCTGGCCACATCTCCATTCATCTGGTCCTTGATCTCCAAAGGTGGAAGGGTGGAACAACGGACGCGTGGAGCAAGATCCATGTCGTGCCTCGCCACCTGGCCTTATCATCAAGGATGCCCCATTGCCAGATTGGCACCCCGGACCACTTGTTGGTCACGGTTTATCAGATGGTCACAGAATTGAAGGTGCGAATCCGTCTGCTTTTGCCTCGGCGAAGTCGTCACGCACGCGGCCTCTTCCGTCCTTTCCGCTCTTTTCCGCCCTGTTACTCGCTGTCTTGACTGCTGCGTCCCGAATTCGACGCCCAAAAAGCAAGAAGAAAAGAAACCACAAGGAAAATTGAAGGCAAGTAAGGAAGGGGTTTATGCGTTCAAGGATCAAGTGTTCAATGAGCAGGTTAAAGAGAGGCCCTCGACGAGATGTGGCCTAGGTACCTGTATGTATGTATTCTACAATACGGATATGTAGGTAGATCAATACGGCACTGATTATGTATGGTGGCGCACTTGGCGAAGGGCTCTGGAGCGGAGCTGCTGATTAAGTGACGATATTTCTCTCTGCGTATGCAAGGAGGTACCTAGTAAAGAGCTCAAATGAAGAGTCGGCACTTTTTAATATGAATCATGATGAAGACTCGAAGAGGTCCGCTGTGCGCAGTGCGCTGCTAGTCAAGCGCGGAGGCTTGCCTCAACTTGCAAACAGCCAAGCAGACGGTATATACGTAGACTTGGCCATGTATATCGAGCCACGGGACCTTTGCAAGACGTTCCAACTTCCGAGCGCCTCTCAGGCTCCGACGATGATTCTGCTGTGATTGTGTGACGAGCTGATAAGCTGAATGAAAACTGCAAGTGGTATTTACACATCATCGTTCATCATCGTTCATCGTCGTCATCTTCATTCTTGCTTTTCATCATGGTCAGCATCACATGCTTGAACTTCCACTCCTCCCGTCGATTCCCTTCTTTGCGGCAGATACTGTGTGGGGTTAACGCGCAAGTTTCCTCATATATGCGCCAAGGGATTCGGCATCATCATTGATCAACCGCAGCAGATCATCCCAAGTAAGGTTCCGCCAACTCAGCTTAGGAATTTGCGGCAGTTCTAAGCGGAGCGACGATCACTCCGTTCTCATGTACGGAGTAAAGACCGCGCGGCAGCGCTGGCGCCGAGGGGAGCGAAAGATGAAAGAAAGAATGTAGCTAGAATGAAAAACGCGAAACAAAAAGGACGAAAACTTTAAGACCTCAGAGACAGAATCCTTTCGCCTACATAATTGACCTGGGTTCACTGGCGCAGTCCCGGAAACAAGCATACATAATTAAGAATGAGTATTGTTATAATATAACAATACTCTTAAGAATTGAAGACTCGCCTGGCCTTGTTCTGAAACGTGACAGCTCGCCATCTGTGGTATAGAGCGATTCATCGATTCTAGTAACCCCCAGAATTTTGGGTATTCTAAAAAAACAAGTGATAAGAAGATATGTGAAAGCTGCCAGACATACCTAGCCATCAAAGCTGTGAATGCACTGTCTGGCAGGAGTCAGAGGACATTGTTTTCGTTTCTGGTTTACCGCATTTTTCTGCCGGGTCATTTAGGGTAGCCACTATCCTCCGGAGTGTGAGTGTAGACAAGGTGGTCGTGGAACTTCAGAAACGTAGACAGAGAAACGCTGAGCAACCTGCAAGGTTACAAGAGAAGGATATCGCTTGGCACAGTCGTCAAAGATGCCAAGACTTACCACTAATCGTCAATAGTCTTCAACAGCCGTCAACAACAACCGTCACGAGGTGTATCCAAATGGCACCCAAAGGGTTCAGCAATCCCACCAAGTTTTCCGCACGTGACTCTTGGCTTTTCGACAATGGCAAGTTCATCGATCTTGAATGGCAACTTGCGACCTTCTCCCTCAATACTACCTCCCTACCTGGTTAGGTAACGCGAATCAAAGGTGTGACGAGCGGCACACGGACATGCCACGACATGCTGCACCATGCGCGTCATATCAACATGATGACCTCGCCAATCCGTTGTGCCACCGTGCAGTGGGTTTTCGGATACCGCAACATATCGTATTAGCTTGTATTCGCGAGCTGTCACATTTTGCGAGGCTTCGAGGCCGACATTCATTGAAAGATAAGACTCCAAGTTCATGCTTCAACTGAAAACAACAGCGAGATGCTTGTTACACCCGTACATCGGGACACGATGAGAGCGTTCAGTGCTCACAGTGTACACCCATTGGACTTCTATATGCGCGACTTGCTGAATATCTAAGTGGTCGAGTATATTGCACAAATATGCTTATACATTGTTGTGGAGGAGTGTTATCAATATCGGCACATACTGTTGCATTCTGCCCATATGTGGGTCCTCACATGATGTACCAGAGACTTGACACATCACATAATGAGATTATGGTGATTGGGATGGACCATACGCCCGGTGTGGTGACCATCGCCCGGTGTGGTAGCACAGAGCGCCTAATCATGTCTATTGATAGTCGCTCATTCCCCCAGTTCTTCAGATAGTCTTTCTTGTTCTCGATCCAATTCAATATACATCGATCCTGCATTTCTGTGCCAGACATACGCATGGGTAATAATACGCCGTGGGTGGCATGTCGCGCAACACAACATGTCAGCTCTGCCGAAGAAAAAAAAGAGCCAAGTGTGACCAAAGTAAGAACTCGGGATGCAGCAATTACCCAATCTGGCGTCAACTACATACTTTGGTTACGAAGCATCCGACTTTGTGGCGGGGAAAGCGTGGAACGATATCGTGAGAGACATCCAGGGCATTGAAGCGAAGTGCGCACACGCAGCAACACAGCATCTCTGTCATTTTTTCTTGAACTCGTTGGATCAATTGCCGCCACGTTTACAGCCGTCTGTCACTTGTGACCATTGATCAAGAAACAAAGAGAGCAACAAGAACATGATGTCGGCATGTTGCTCTGGCCACCGAGTATACTGTATCAGTATACCGTATAGCAGATTATTCCAGACCACCAAAGAGTGATCGTCGTTATTGAATCACGGCAAGAATGCGTGAGAGAAGAGAGTCATGGCTACGAGGTGAGTAGCTTGAGGTCAAGAGTCGTGTTGGATGGTGCCCTGCGCTTAATGACCCCTTGGCAGGTGAAACGAGGACAAAGTTATGATGACGCACCGCAAAGAACGTCCGTAAGCGCTCGCGTGACGCTTCTACCAGTACGACCGGGAATACACAAAGGACGTCCACAAGTTGCGGATTATTCCTGTGTTACAATTAACCCTGCACTGTGCAGGATACTGTGTCTGAGCCTACCTCCTCGTGGAAGTTATGTGCTGACAGGCACGATATACCATGATGCTGATAATTGTGACAGCTATTTTTATGTAGCAAACTGAGGCAGAGTACTGATACACACGCCAGAATAGACCAGATAGCAACGCTGATGGAGCAGAGAGCTAAATATACGCGTGAGCAAGTTGCTTCAAGGATGGTGAGATATCTCCATGGCGTTGACATTCAAGGCCGTTTGAGTGCATTTCTATTTGTCGAACTCACGATATTAGAATAGAATGTCTTTTCTTCGACTTCGATGCCCGCCCAAATCACACACACGTGTTTCTACTTACTTGTCCTCCCTCGGGCGACGGGAGTTAGACCTGACTGCTCACATTGGATGTATCATGTATGTATGACAGACCATTGCTTCTATGCGAAACCGGACTGGAAGCCGATTCGCGACAGTAGAAAGCAGCATCTGATTCATCACATTCACATTAACCTTCACGTCGCTATGATCGACGTCGTGGACGACCCTTTCACCTCTTTCGAATGCGTTATTGGCTCAGGAATTCTGGCACAGATTTAGGGCTGCCAGTAGCCTGGCACAGGTCGCCGTTATGGTGCTGCGGGAGTCCCAAGACTTACATGGCAATGGGGCCGGTAGAAATAGGCGGAAAAACTACATCGCGACTCGTGCTCTGTGCCGTCCGTGAGAACAAGACTGAAGAAGCCCTGCAGACTGCAGTATCTTGTATAGCCTATATAGAGGATCTTCCAACGACGCGCCACTCGGACTAGAGGGAGGTATCTTCCAAGGACGCGGATTCTCATTTTGAGTCTTGCAACAGTGAGCTGGGAATTATGATGGCATAAGAAAATAGGTAACTAGAAAAGTATGCTTGCAAGAAGCAAGTTGATGTTGTGCGAATGGGGCTGACCGTGCGATCGACACCCGAGGAAGGTCAAGAGACGCTACCCTGTGCAGAGCATCAATATGACATGTCAGAGACAATTGGCGCCGGGAACTGGATCCGGACCCCTGAAAGAAGCTGGCAGAGCTGCGGATCCGAGATCGAAGGCCGGAACGATTCGCAAAGGTAGACACTGTCGCGGGCACGAAACTAGTATCAATGCCGGCGCCTGTTTAGTAGGTATTCCTACCTGTTCTCAGTCTGCACCGCGATGATGCAACGTCGGAGCGGGACGACCAGTTATTGGTATTATGACGTGTGTATTGAAGGCCACTGCGCTATAGAAATATCGGGTCCATCTGCCCATGCCAATAGTCAATGAATTATACATGTGGTGTGTATTGATATTCGTCGTCTGTCCACACCGTGACCAAGCTCCAAGTCAGGCTAGATTGCCATCGATGAGCATAATTTACAGAAAAAGATACCTGAATTTGCCTCGACGTCCACAAATATCCACTCAGATACGTGGCTCGATCGTGTCGGCATTAGTCTTTCTTTTTTTCGTAGTACATATTATGAGACTCCATCGGGCGATCGTCACCCGTCATTCAGACCATCACCATGCCATACTGGCACACATACTTCTTGTACTTCGCTCGACTCATTTGTTCTCCTGTTGCCCGCACCTTTCATCATGTCCCTTGTCATCGTAAAATTCGTGATGAATGTCCGTTTTCAAGGCTGTCCCTGTCTTGTCGCTGCGTACCGGCCACGAACGATTATAAGAGGGAACCACGGCATCCTAAAAGTCGGAGAAAGACGATATGTAAATTCCCCCCATAATAATTGAACCTAAAGATGTTCATATATATGTGATAAATTCATGGCTTTGACTGCCTGGTGTGACGTATTCATCGTGGTGGCTTCTCAAAGTTTCTCTTTATAGACCGCGCGAGATCCTTGAGTGATGGCCCACCGAAGAGCAATTGGTCCGTGTGCCGACCGCAGGTGGTGTGGACGTTGACGGTGGGAGAGGTCTTGACGAGATTACGATTGAGGTTGGCAGACGTTTTGCGGAGGGTGGAGAATGATCCAGACGAGGAGGAGGAGGAGGAGGAGAAAATTGAGCGCTAAGATGAATACAAGACAAAAGTCAGTCTGGTGCTTCTTATCTTTGCTTTCGCATGTCTTCCTAAGATCCTTCAAGATCCTTTTGTGACACTGCAAGAAACAGACCACACAAGTAATGAGACCCAGTCAATGGCCACTCACCTTGCTGTTGGGCGTCGAATTACACGAGTCCGCCGTGCTGCTTCTGTCCAGCCTGCTCTTGATGGGTGGTAGGCCGGCCAGGTTCAGAGGAGGAGGAGGTGAAGCACGAGAGGAGCGGTCCATAGCAAATGAAGTCCGCTTATGAGGTGGACAAGAAGAGTTCTCGGGGATTAGGATCGGGTATGTGACTGAAGAGGCCTGCTTAACAACTGAGGCCTCTTCTGTTCTGGAAGCAAAGACTAAATGCGAAAGGATGGTTCGCCGCGCAGCAGTGAGATAAGTGTAGATTGCTTTAAATCGAGATTGCCAGACAACTAAGAATGGAGAACCAAGGTATAGAGTAGGTCGCTCGTCATTGACAGCACGACCAGGTGCGGGACAGAGGAATCAATGTATAGTATTAGTAGTATAGCACGCGAGGAACATTAGATAGAAGGACGAACAATTCCATTAGGTACTAGGACATGGACTTCATAGAAATACAGGAATGCAGGAGAACGGGAAGGGAGCGGCGGACGTCAATTTATGGGCTCTACCTACCTAAGGTATTTACCTACAGGCTACATATTTCTCTTTGCCGGTGTGTGGTACCGCCGCCCGCGGTATGAGGTCACATCTCAGCCTTTCGGCTTACATTGTTGCGACAGCGAAGTCTCCGCATTGCGACGTGTAATGCTTTTTTTCTTTTTTCTTTTTTTTTTCTACATATACTTCTCTGTTACCATGGGACGCCCTGGAATTGTCGGGCCCGTAGTCTATCCCTATGGCACGGCATTCGCGGTAATGGCAGGTAGGGTTCAGCCTCAGGTAGTACTATGTAGGTACATACTTCGTACTGTAGATGGACTGGATGCTACGTAGTGTCGCAGACTACAGTGTCGTAATTGCCTTTTCTTGCGCGTTTTTGGCCCGTGCCTTTGACGCGAGCGGGAACGGGACCCCGCATGACCGAACATGTCCGGTCAGGTTCTCTCTGGCTGGCCATTCAGCGCGTGCGTATCGTTTATGCTTTGTGGGCTTATCCTTGGGCACGCTGGGCCGCCACGAGAAGGTACCTACGGAGTATGTTAGCCTTTAGGTACCTGGTATATGGAGTACCTAGGAACGCCGCGGGCTAGCCGATTGGGTAATTTGCTGCTCCGTTGTAACTTGTACGGGAGACATTGCCTAAAAACTAGTTCCCCGAAGCAATGCTCCATTGCTCACTCGCCAGGACATCATAAACGAGTATGTACTGAATATGCTTCGCGAAGGATTATTGGTATAGATAGGTATGTAGAGGGACAGTTGACGGCTGTAGGTACAGCAATGCGGGCGCCCAGGCCCCAGACTGTCGAATCGCTGGATTTATCTTTGTTTAGGTGCGCTGTCGACTCCGAAAATCACATAAGTCATATCGAGATTATACACCCAAAGGCTCGAACCGTTCCAAGCATTCCCCGATGTCCTCATCGTTGACTGCACATTCAAAACGAAGAAATACAACTTTCCCTTGTTCAACTTGGTTGGTCGAACGGAGACGATCGCACGGTACATCTGGATGTCGTGCTCATGAGACACAAGAACGTAACGTCTTTCTCCTGGTTGCGGTAGCTAAAAAGCCCTATTAGAGTCCAATAGCATTCATGTCAAGCTCTGGGTTACCGACAACGACGGGGCTTTCATCAACGCTCTGAACGCCGTGTTTCCCGAGACCAGGAGTCTCATGTATCTCTGGCACATGAACAAGGGCGTGGAGAGCTACCTGTACGCAGCTGTCGATCAAGTTGTGAGCGTCTGTAGGCTGTCACACGCGGCAACTGCGTACTTGTCCACAAGGAGAAGCTGGTGAAATGCTGGACTGACGACCATCCACACTTCGGACTCACAGAGACAAGCAAAGCTGAGAGTGCTCATAAGATCTTGGAAGCTGGCTGAATGGCAGTCAAGCAGACTTACTATACGCGGTCGCCTCGTGTGACGGGTGCTCATAGTCGGCAACGGTGGTAGACTCCACCAGACTCTTGTATAGCGTCATGAATTCAATCGTGCTCTCATTATCGACCCAGTATGTCCCTCCACGACGACGGCCAAACCTGCTTGACAGCTGCGCACATAAGTAACTCTCCACGTCCTTGTTCATGTGTCCTCTGGAAACACGGCATTCAGGACGTTGATGAATACCCCGTCGTTGTCGGTAATCTAGAGCTTGACATGAATGCCCTTGGACTCAATCAGGGTTCAGCTGGTTGAGAGTCAAGGAGAACGACGCTTCATCTTTGTGTTTCATGAACACGACACCCAGATGCATCGTGCGATTGTCTCCATTCGAGCCAACCAGTTTATTTCCCAACGGAAAGCCATATTTGATGGTTCTGAATGCGCAATCAACGATGCGAACATCGGGGATAATAATTAAGGCTTTTTGGGTGTTTCATCGCGATGTGGGTTATGTAATTTTCGGAGTCGACCGCGCACTTAAACAGGTGTGTAATCTCTTACGCGTGTCTGGCGGCGACGAGGTGCGCTTCGAGTTCTCTTCAGCGCCCAACATTTTATCGAGATGGCCGTCAAGTTTGCCATCAAGATTACTGTTGAGAGCCATCGGAATCTGCATCCTCTGACGAAGGCCAGGAGGCAAGCCGCGCTGGGCTGTATGACGCGTCAAGCTGAGCGTTCGGTGGCCGTGTCGCGCGCGAAGGTCGCTGCAATGATCGCTGCGATGAGGAGGTATATGGGGAGTTCAATTTCAAGCAGAGAAAAAAAAAGGACATTTGTATAGCTTCAACAGTCAGGTCGCGGAGCTGATGATCGATGGATGATGGTGATACGAGGAAGTCACGGTGCCCGTAATTTATGTTGTTTTTCGAATATGAGCTACCAGGTTCCTGTAGCAGTGAGGAAGTTACGTGAGTACTAAGCATGTATCTATTTACATAGCTGTGTTGTGCTAACCGCTTTAAGTAGAAGGGGGAAGGTTGAATGCATTTCCTACCTTGTTGTATACAACTTGAGACGGTACCTGTTTAACATCTCCCTCCTTTGTGCTCATCAGACGTCAGATGCCAGAAGTAAGGCTTTTTTTATATATATTCTTGATGATGAACAGGAGCGCTGGCCGATCTCCTGCTCAAGCTGGGGTAGACGTGCCAATGCCTGTGGGTTGCGAAGCAGCTGACGAGTTCAGTGCTTTTTTGTGTCAGAACCTGAGAATACGTACCTATGTCTAGGTATGTATGTGTACGGAGTATGTAGGTAGGTACAACCTAACATACCTACGTATGTATGTACTTCACTCAGTACAGAGTCACAGACTCACAGAGTTTATATGTACAACATAGTTCCAAACTTATTATGGTAGGTAGTTTCTCACTGTCTCTGTACCTAGGTATGTACGGTATCCCGTTATTCCCGAAGAAGACGCAATTTTGCCAATCGCCATATCCACGGCGGGGTCTGTTAGTGGCTGGTGCAGTGGCTGGCGCGGCAGTGGCGCCAAAGGAGGAAGCCAACCGATTCCTTCTTCTTGCCGACGGACGGACGCGTTGCCGAGGGACAAACCGCCGACACGTTCTGCCTTGACCGGGGGAGCTTCACCAGAGCCCGCGACGATGGCGTCATGGCATATAAATACCGGGGAAATAGATCGCCTCTCGAATCGATTTAGCAAGATCTCTTCGAGAGCAATTGACCGTGACAGTTTGCCTCTTGGTGGACGTGAATAACATCAAAGTGAGCGCGAAATGATCAGGATGATGGCTGTCTACAGAGAACAACACTTTCCTACCCGTGCGGGCCTGCATTCGAAGAAAACCAGTCTTCAGCGCATCACGACGAAGCGAAGCTCAAACGACGTGGATGCAATTCGAGGCCCGATCGCGCGTTTTTGACGTGGCTTTTGGGGTTTTGGCAAGTCGTGTGGAGTCCCTCTCTGGGGTTTGAACCGTTTGATTACCAGCTGCGGCCGCTCTGATTCGTCAGATGGAGTCTGCACGTGAATTGCTCCCCCCCCCTGGGCAAGTTCCTCTGCCAAGCTTGCCTTGTCCGCGACGCCGACGCGCGCATCATCCACCATCCATCATCCCAACCTCGCACATCGACCGGCGCATCTGTCACGCAGAGTGTCGTGAACCTCGTCCTGGCCATACGTTCACTGCTTTCGGTCTGGCGTCCCGGCTACCTTGTTTTTTGCCTTTTCTTTGCAATCAGCATTTCCGACCTGTGTCTGCCATTGCGCCAGGCATTCACAATCCTGGTGAATTGCTGAGCTTGTCTGTTCCGACGGTGACTCCCTTTGCCGACAAGTTCTCCTGCAGACCGTGACCATTTGGACTTCTGATGTCGCCCAGAAGAACGAAGTAAGTGCCGTCTCTACTGCTGTGTCACGCTTCGGGACAGATGAACGCTTTTCTCTTATCCTCGAACCAACGCGTCCGTTGTCACGATAGTCCTGTGGATTGTGTTGCCCTCGAAAGCTCCGAGTAAGCTAACTCCGTTTGACTTTACAGCCCTTCTATTTATAGATTCCCTACACGAAGCACCAGCAGTAGCTCTCGAATCGGTTTTATATCCAGCGCAGCACAGTATACTACTCATAAGCCGCATCAATTGCACGACCCGCACAACTCGCATTAATCGCTTAACTGGGCCCCCATACCTCCTGTTTATTCGCCATGGTCAGTAAACGGAAGAGAGTTTTGGAGGATTTTGACCCCAACAAATCGGATCCCGAAGACGAGAATTTCGACCCCTCCGAACTGAAAGCACCGAGAAGCTCCAAAAAACCTCGGTCATCGCGACGAGGTTCCCGGTCTAGTGGCGTTCGGCGAAGGGGTCATAGATATAGAGGCTCTGATATAGAGGATGACGATGAGATTTTGTCTGACAGCCTGGCAGAGGGCTCGTTCGAAGCGGACGAGTCAGATCTTGAGGACGCTCCCGTTAATGCAGCAGGACGCCGCACAAGGAAAGCAGCTCGAGCTCGACACAGCTACAGAGAAAGTAGTGGCGACGAAGAGGCGGAAGAAGCTGTCGCTGGTGACTCAGACGATGCAGTACCGAAAGCTGAGCAGTCGGTTGGCCGGTCGACAAGAAGGCTTGTGAAGCTCAAAGTTCCTCAGTCTTCTACCACACCAAGTATCAGACGGAGAGCGACCCGCGCTAGCACTGCGGATGCAGAGGAATTTGTTGAGCTGTCAAACTCTGGTAAGCACGCAGTGGCCAGTCGCGACTCTCGCAGCCGAAGTCCCGAAACGTACCTTCGAAATTCTCGACCGGTTCGCTCCGCCAAAGCAATGCACACAGCACCGGAGACTATCGAGGAGGCAACACATGAAATCAGCTTTCAAGCTGCTTATGATGCTGACGAGCCCGACGAGCTTTCTCACGAGTATCGACCTGTTCAGAAGAAGGAGCCTGAAGAAAACGTGGCCACGACTGAGGCGGAAGACGACGTTCAGCATGCGAAGAGCGAAGCTGCTCCTACGGCAGAAGCTGGAGACGACGACAACGACAACGAAAACGATCAAGATGAAGACGAAGATGACGACGATGTTCCCATCATGCGCAGAACTCGGGGGTCTAGAGCCGAAACTTTGCAGGCCGTATCCAAGGGTGGGGGTGAGAAAGCGGGCGATGATGCCCCCATGTCTCGTCGCCTAACTCGTGGGCGCTCTAAAAAGTCAACTCAAGAGCCTAGCAGCGATTTTGAGCCCGGGGATGATTCGGAAGACGAGGCCATGTCGCATACCAATAAAGTCGAGGAGGTGGAAAGCCCCACGCCTAGAGGTCGTAGGATCAGGCGGAGTACGCGAAACTCACGTCGTGGCGGAGATTCCGGTGACGAGGACCTTGATGTTGACCTGGATGAATTGAACGAAGAAGCACGCGAACTGAGAAAGTCGTCTCGGCCTCGACGGCGACCAAGAGAAGACTCTCCCATCATCTATCAAGAGTCTCGCCGAGCACGTGCCAGAGTCAATTACTATATGCCGCCTTTGACCGCTGCCAATATCGAGGAGGAGGATGTTGAAGATCCGGCCCCCACTCCGGCACGGCGCCGGAAAGGAGGCGCAACTCTCAGATGGGAGCGAAATCTGAACTCGACCTTTGGACCATTTGGAGGTGGTGGCGGCGGCGGCGCTCTCCTCAGCGGCCCTTGGGGCACTGGAGCGGCAGGCGGTGCCGATTCGGACAGCAGTGACGACGAGATGGTTCGCAGATCAAGCATGGCTGGCAACATGGGTATGACGCCAACCTCTGGAGCACCAACGGGAGGGCTATTGCCAGGTATTTCTGGGCTCAACGCCGAAGCGGCTCCCAATGTCGGTAAGATCAAGGATAGGAAAGCGCTCGCCGATGCTGACCCTCTCGGCGTGGACATGAATGTGGATTTCAGTAAGGTGGGCGGCCTGCAGGGCCACATCGATCAGCTCAAAGAAATGGTGCAGCTCCCACTGCTGTATCCTGAGCTCTTCACCAAATTTCACGTCACCCCTCCGCGTGGTGTCTTGTTTCATGGTCCTCCAGGCACTGGCAAAACGCTCCTGGCTCGAGCCCTGGCCAATTCCGTCGGTTCTGGCGGTCGCAAAATCTCCTTCTACATGCGAAAAGGCGCGGATGCTCTGAGCAAATGGGTTGGAGAAGCTGAAAAACAACTGCGTCTCTTGTTCGAGGAGGCCAGAAAGACGCAACCTAGCATCATCTTCTTCGACGAAATAGATGGCTTGGCTCCTGTTCGATCAAGCAAGCAGGAACAAATCCATGCGTCCATCGTGTCGACGCTTCTGGCCTTGATGGATGGCATGGACGGCCGCGGACAAGTCATTGTCATTGGCGCAACCAACAGACCGGACAACATTGATCCTGCCCTTCGACGACCTGGCCGGTTTGATCGAGAATTCTACTTTCCCTTGCCGGATCTTGAGGGTCGTCTATCCATTCTGAATATACACACAAAGGATTGGGGTCTGTCGTCGGAGTTCATGACCTCGCTCGCTGAGAAGACCAAGGGATACGGTGGTGCGGATTTGCGCGCACTGTGCACCGAAGCAGCGCTCAACTCCATCCAACGAACATACCCCCAGATTTACAACTCGACAGAGAAGCTCATCGTTGACCCGACAAAGATCAGTATCCACGCCTCTGATTTCATGCTTTCCATCAAGAGACTAGTTCCCTCGTCGGAGCGGTCAGCAACGTCGGGCGCCAAGCCACTGCCCAAGTCTCTGGAACCCCTTTTAAGCCAGCAACTCCAGGATGCCAAGCAACTGCTGGATTTTGTGCTACCGAGGAAAAAGAAGACGACTGCACTCGAAGAAGCCATGTACGAGCCGTATGATGACAACGATCACGGTTTCGGTCGCGAAGCTATGCAGCAAGAGTTTGACCAGTCACGCATATTCAGACCCAGATTTCTGATATACGGATCGCATGGCATGGGGCAGGCCTATATTGCATCGGCTATTTTGCATTATTTGGAGGGTGTTCATGTGCAGAACTTTGATTTGCCAGCGCTGCTCGCCGATGGAAGAGTACGTCCATGCTCTCCCCCCGGACCCCTCTTCCTCCCCCTCCCCCTCCCCCTCTTTCTCTCCCCAAGCTTTACCACCGTCGAAATGAGCAATGATTAACCTATGATATGTAGGCAATGGAACAAGTCATAGTTGGTCTTTTCACAGAAGTTCGACGCCACAAACCCAGTGTTATCTACATACCCAACATCGATGCCTGGTATGCTACTCTGGCAGGTACCGTTGCCTTCATCACCTTTCAAACAATGTTGCGATCTATACCAGCGACAGATCCAGTGCTCCTTCTCGCGACAGCGGAGTGTGAAAAGGAAGAGCTTCCCGTTGGACTGCTACAGGAGTTGTTTTCGTTCACCTGCAAAAACCGGATGGCAGTTGCACGACCGGAGAGGGTAAGTGTCGAAGAAAAAAAGAGACGAATAATTGCTCGACCCCTTACTTTCTTGTTGTCATGCTTGCGGCTGGTCTAACCTTGTGTGCTTATGTTTAGGCCTGCCGGATGAAGTTCTTTTCTGTAACGCTTGATTACATTAGGAAAAATCCCAACGAGTTCCCTCAACCAGAAAGTCGCAAGAAGCGTATCTTGGAAGAGCTCCCCGTTGCTCCTGTGATTGCACCGAAACCACCCACCAAGGAAGAGGCCAAATTAGTCAAGAGGAAAGATCACCAGATGCTCAACACGCTCAAGCTTCACCTGCAGCCAATCATGGACCAGATCAACAAGAAGTACAGGAAGTTTAGACAACCAGTCATACCGCAAAGCCAAATCGACTACTTGTTCGCTGAATGTGATCCCAACTATGTCCGACCAGACATCACAGAAGGCGTCTATCGGCCGTACGAAATTGTCAAAGACAAACACGGAAATGACGTGCTTCGCGACACGGCCTCGGGTAAATGCTACTTCAATCTTGAGACCACGACGATTGAGGAACGGCTCTCGAACGGGTTTTACGCTCGACCAAAGGATTTCCTGTTTGACATCAAGGCTCTGGCCAAGGATGCCAAGAACATCGGAGACAAGGAGCGCACGCTTAAGGCAAACGAATTGCTGAGCAATGTAGAGGTGGATGTCGCTAGTATCGAACACAACTTTTCGAGTGTTGACTGGGACGGGCTACATCGCCGGCAGGTTCAGAGGGCCGCGCAGGTCGCAGAGAAGGAGCGAAAGCGCAAGGCTATGCAGTCGATATCGAATCGCATCCAGTCAGATCTCGGAGGTGCCAACGACAGCGATACGCAGGGCCCGCTGACGTTGGGCGAGCCAGTGCCAGGGTCTCGCACTACTGCTCGCTTCCAGCTTCGAGGTCCTCATTTGTCGTCAGTCATCAACTACCAGGAAGAACAAGAAAACGAGAAGGTGCAAGAGGCAGGAGTTCCAAGCAAGGGGTCCAAGGGAGAGGGAGCCGCTCAGGTGAGGGATGAGGATGTGCAGATGAGTGGCACTGAGCACTCTTCCCACTCTGAAGCTACTCGAAAGGAACCTGGCCTCATGGGCCCACCCACAAAGATTGAGGCCAACTCAGCCAAGAAACATGGCGATCTGGCATCAAGAATTTCACAAAAATCAGCCGTGACATCACTACCGCCTGGCGTGTCGCCGTCAGCGGTCCTCAACGACGCGTCAACGACCAAGACGTCAGAGGCTTCCACTCACAGGCTGTCCAACTTGGGCACCCAGCTCACCAATGGGAACTGTGTTGTCCGACAGAGCGGTGAGCAGGGCAAGGAAGGAGAACTGCCAGACACTCTGCCCACGCATCCCCCCAGCCGAGCCACGCCGACCCGGGACGAAGCTTCACTATACGTGCGTACTCCAGTCTCCGCGCGTGGAAACGCTCCCACTTCCAGCCGCGACGCGAATGATAGCCCCCTTTCGATTCGATCCCACCCTCCCCGCTCGAGCGGACTATCGGCAGACGGGACCACGATACAGACTTCACCTCAAGGTGCACAGCCCGGAGCACCGCAAGAAGGCTCCTTCCAGGGCGCATTGGGTACCACATCACAACCACCGATGACGGAGGCGGCGATTGAGGAATTCTTGGTGGTGCTGACGGACGACACGGTGTCGTGCACGATTGAGCAGCTGGAACAAGTCAACCGAGAGCTAATGAATGGAATCTGGAACTTGAGACAAGAGTGGAATCGACACCGGGTGGTGAGAGTTCTCCACGAAGTATTCAACGAATCGATGGGAGATATGGAGCGCGCGCAGGGCGTTGCTATTCAGACGCACAGTGCCGCCGGGACTGGCGTGGCGAGACGTCGGAGTCAAGATCCAAGGATTGGGAGTGGGGAGGCGAGATTTCGGAGTCGGAATGTGCGGCCCGGGACTGGGGAGGTAAGGTCAAGTCAAGATGTGCCGATTGAGACTGTGGAGCCCAGCAGCTTCAAGAGTCAGGATGTACGGGCTGAGACTGGGGAGTCGAGCTTCAAGAGTCAGGAAGCGCGGGCTGAGACAGGGGAGGAGGCCAGCTTCAAGAGTGAAGATGTGCCAGCCGAGGTGGAAAGTCAAGATCTGCAACACGCCCCCGTATGAGAAGAACTGGCGATTCGCGAGCTGAAAATTCGAGAAGTTGAGATTCCAACACGCTGCGCCGAAAGCGAGCGCCGAAATATGGGGCGCTCGGTAAGAAGAAGGAGATTTGAGTTGTTGTCGAGCCAATACGAGGCCGAGATTTGATACAACAAAAAAAACCGGAAGAATACTTGATTTTGTTTTGCAAGAAGACGAAAGGAAGAAGCTTTGATTTTCGGGGATAGATGCATAATGATGATAGAATTGGATCAGGTGATGGAAGCGTCGGGGTCTTGAACGTGTGGCGCGAGTGGAATTGTTTCATGCATGGTACGTACATTGATTATGGAGGTGAAAAGGGGATCATAGTAAGCAAAGGAGGAACTATATAGTATATACAGGTTTACTCGTCCATCCATCCCGTGGCTTGTGTATCGTGGACGACACTCACCAAATAAGAAAAACCGTGTGACCGTGTATTTGTCGGCCCGGCCCGGCCGTCTGACCCGTCTGACCCGTCTGACCCGTCTGAGTCCCGACCCGTGTGCGTGGTATTACGTGGTATTACTGTCCTGTCCAATACGAGGCGACGGGCCAACGGCAAGCCTTGTGCCACAGGACAAGTGAAAAAGGCAACTGGCCGTCGTCGGCTTCTCCAAACAATAGGTACTTTCCGTTCCGTAACGAAAGCATCTCTGGTACTCCGTATATCCTTTCACGACTCTTTCGCCTTTCCATGCCAAGGTCTTCAATCCGGGTTGACGCCCGATTAGAGATATTTATGGCCTCGGCGAGTCTATGGAACAGTGGAATATGGGCATCCTATATCATTGTTGTGTGTAGGAGTGGTCGTAAGACTTGCATCAAAAACACGAAAAACACACCTCGACCTTCGCTTGTCAAGATAGACGACCTGACCCGATCTACGATTCGAGCCGGATTCACAACCTCATCTGATAGATCGACGGTAGTTCACTTGGCATTGCGTGTCGAATTTCCTGTGCGGTCTCCTCCGGAGAAAGAAATTCGTCTTGTGTGATGAAGCCATTTTCATGTTCGTGATTGGATGAGGCCGTGAGTTCGGGCCGATAGATCGATCATGTCTTCATTATTGAGGAGCGAAGGTCGACGTTTGTTTCTCGTTATTCTGATGCAAGTCTTACGACCACTCCTACGACTGAAAACTTGCTGAAACGATTGACTACCGTTAATGACGGAGAGGATCAAGGATAGGATTCAACAAAAGTACCATGTCTCCTTCGTGGAGTACACTTGATGAAGCTAATCTTGGTCCTTGGAAGCCTGATTCGGATCTAACAGACGAGTACCTTTCCCTTGGACCACAGGTAATATTATTTGTTAGAGTTCTTGTCGTCTTCCTGTAGCACAAGACTATAGCTGGCGCCAATGTTGTGTCTTCTTCGAACCTAGCAGATCTGTGATCTTCGACTATTAAAATTAAAAAGTGATGATCACTGATTACTGTGTTGGGAACGTCAGGTACCGCGGTAATCAATAGAGGAAAGTGCAACGTCGATGCATACAAATACATAACCAAAGGTCAGATCTGTGGTTTCTTGTATTCATCTTGTTTATGCGTACTCATGGGTGTAACCTTAAAAGACCTTCCACTATAGTCCATGAAGTAGAGCACTGCCTTCGATTTGATATCGAAATACGTGTTCTTCCACCGCACTCCACTCACCTCACGCAACCGCTAGATTTTGGCGTTTTCCAGTCGTTAAGCGCCGTAACGCCGGAAGAGATTATTGCATGAAGGCGAGCAGTGAAATCAGGGCGGTTAAATTGAAGGTTATCATTGCGGGATGTGTTGTCGAAGGATGCGTTGATGGGCCATTTTCAACGGCTGGAAAACACCAACATCTAGCGGTTGCGTGAGGTGAGTGGGATGCAGTGGAAGAACACGTATCTCGATATCAAATCGAAGGCAGTGCTCTTCTCCATGAACT
Source organism: Claviceps sp. LM84 group G4 (assembly GCA_018360345.1). Classification (NCBI taxonomy): domain Eukaryota; kingdom Fungi; phylum Ascomycota; class Sordariomycetes; order Hypocreales; family Clavicipitaceae; genus Claviceps; species Claviceps sp. LM84 group G4. The sequence continues at coordinate 13,703 of SRQH01000101.1, read as the reverse complement.
CCACTGAGGTTTTGCCTTTGAAGCCATCAATAACGAGCAGTCGCCAGATGCGCTCCTTTTCGGGGCGCTCAATATACGGCTCGTACCAGATATGTTCAGGTCTATCAGGATCCCGCATAAACTCGTCACATACAAACCGGTCGGTGAAGGTGAGTCCTCACGATTGTGCCTGACTCAACGATTAAAGTGCAGTACCCAGTCCATCGATATCTATGCGCTGAAAAAGCCGGTCTCAGAGCGCGCAAAGCGGACTCTCTCGTTCCATTTGTGAATATACCAAGATTCCGTAGGCCACGAGTTGAACACCGTCATGGGAGATACCATACCTAGAGTCATATGAGGATGAATAAAGCGACAAATACGAAAAGTGAATGTACTATACTTACATCTATCTGCGTTCGCGCATCCAATCAGCGTAGTCGACTCACGATTAGTGAACTTAGCGGTACGTCTCTTCTTTCCAATAACCACTGAAAGGCGCTCGCGTAGAGCTCCAATGCGGATTCCACACTCATCCGCGTTGAATGTCTGCGATGCCATAAATAAGTTCGCGATCTTGATCGTGTTCTGCTAGGTAGTCGAGCATAAAATCGCTCACACTTGTCAATATCGCCAAACTCAAAACCTGCACGATCACGCTCAAAAGTCCGGATTACTCCGCTTCATTTCCAGCTGAGGGTGGGTTATCCGCTAGAAAACCTCGGTATGTACCAACGTTCGCCAACTGGAGGGGCTGGAGGCGTTCTAAGCACCCGCAACCTGCATACCGCCTCTTCAATGACTTGGAAGTTGGCGGGTTGCTGGAAATCCTGCTCTTTCTAGACAAATGATATACACAACAACAGCACGCTCTTCGCTGTCGTCGAGGCTCCTGGGCCGACCTAGGCCCGCATTGCTGTAGAAGGCTTTGCGAATTGCCACAATGACCTGAACTGGCGATAGGCTGCGGACGGAGATACATGTACATATTACATTACCTTCTAGCTGAAGCTGCTCCTATCATAGGTAGCCAGGCGTTTGTTGGTTGTTGTGTGGGCGGCAAAAGCTGAAGAAATTGTGTGCCGATGCCATCTTGCCACCTGTTCTCACTGCTCAGTGTGGGTATGGTGTGGGGACCTCCAGCTTTTTGTCGCTGTCATTGGCTAGTATGTATCCTTATCGTACGTTTTCAGTCCTTGTCAATTCTTATCTTGGATACCCCCTCCTTAATACATAAATGCGGCGGCGAGGTCACACAAAAAAAAAACTTTGTCGTCGGCGGCTGCAGTCAACCAGCATCAGAAGCTCATTACATTACTCGGACTGTGTCGGACATGACCTCCAATGCCACGGGTCAACCGCCCCGAAATGTTCCTGATCGGCCTGGAGAGCAAAGAGTAGCACATCAAATGATATTGCCATCACGGCCGCCGACAAAAAGCTCATTACGGACTGGACTAAAAATCTCGACAATCTGAACGACGATGGGCATCCAAGTCCACGGACCATAGCCGCAGCTCATTCCGCTTTCCAAGCCAGCATGGGCGAGTGGCAAGTGCCCAACATGCTTGCATAGCGCGTGATTGACTTCAGGAGAGTCTGTGCCTCTTCGGAGTTCTGGTTGAACATCTCCCTCAGCTTCTCAATGGTGATGTCCTCACGCTGATCTTTCTTGAGGTAGTAAGTAGTCCTCTTGTCTGTCTGCGAGAGAATTCACATGTTGTATACAACGTAGCGGAACTTGAAATGCTGGGCAAACCGCCCATCAGGAAGCTTGAGATTCCCTAACGAGCTCGGACACCAGGAACCCTTGCTGGCGATGGCATTCCCGGCTCTGTACCCTCACGGCACAGGAGATCGTGTTGAAGCTTGCCTACGCTCGGTGAGTTTCAAGATTATATGCTGCTTGCTCTCAAGCTTTCTGATGCGCGGTTTGCCCTGCTTCCCAAGTTCCGCTACGCTGTATACATGTGGGTTCGCTCGCAAACAAACAAACAAACAAACAAGAGGAGTACCTTCTAGTAGCTACCTGAGGAAAGACCAGCGTGAGGACATGACGAATGAGAAGCTGAGGGAGGTGTTCAACCAGAACCCCGAAGAGGCACAGGCTCTCCTGAAGCCAATCGCGCTATGCAGGCAACATGTTGGGCACTCGCCCATACTGGCTGGGAAAGCGAAATGAGTTGCAGCTATGGTCCGTGGACTTGGATGCCCATCGTTGTTCTTGACCTTCTCTGCGGCTGCATTACACTGGGAGTGGCTGGCAAAGTTGATGCCCGACTACGAAGCCTGAGCGGCAGGAAGCAATGAGCAGAAGATGAAGACAGCTGCGATCAAGCTCAAGAATAACCCACACGTCGCGGCGTACTAGTTCATGGACAGGTTTCAGAGCTTCATGAAGGACGTAATTCCCCCAAGGTTCGATGTCGTCAACCTCTGGTGGCATGCTGAATTCCAAGCACGTCCACGTTCGCATGCTCCTCTGGCTAGGTGGCTGCCCAACTCTCGATGTGAAGGATGGCGACGCGGCTCCGGCTGCGGATGCGATTCTTTGACTTCTTCAAGGACAAGGTGACTTCGTGGAACCAAACCATGTACCCCACGGCACAGGAGACCACGTTGAAGCTTACCTACGCTCGGTGAGTTTCAAGGACTCATTCTGCGTGCTCTCAAGTCTCAAGCTTTCTAACCTTTGTGCACAGAAGATCAAAGTGTACTCGCGTCGGGTTGCTATCTCGTAGCGCAACGTCTCGAAAGGGTTTTTGACTATCACCAGCTTGCCTTACCACTTGCTTCAAGAAGACGGATCGGTCAAACTTCTCGTACATTACACATTAGTTGGGATCCGCAGAAGCCTGCTTGTAGAGCGGCGTTTCAAACACTGGCGGCGACTGGGCAAAGCCTCCCAAAAGGAGGACACTCACGTGAAGTCCATGATTGATTGGTCTCCGCACGTTGCACCACATTGATCAGCGCTTGCGTCAGATTCGCGCGACACCGGACGCGCCATCTGGAGACATGAGTGTCCTTCTTTTGGGAGACTTTGCCCAGTTGACGCCAGTGTTTGACAAACCGTTCTACAAGCAGGCTTCTGCGGATTGTGCAGCAAAGTGACATGCCCAACTCATGTACGAGAAGTTTGACCGATTCGTTTTCTTGAAGCAAGTGGTACGGCAAGCTGGTGATAGTCAAGAACCCTTTCGAGACGCCCCGGCTGCGCTACGAGGTGGCAACCCGACGCGAGTACACTTTGATCTTCTGTGCACAAGGGTTAAGAAGGCTTAAGTAAGAGCACGCGGAATGTAGTCCTTGAAACTCACCGAGCGTAGGTGAGCTTCAACATTGTCACGACCTGTACCGTCAGGGGTGGCAATGCACTATATAACCTTGATCAAGCTGCAGACGTGCAACTTGGTCACTTGACCTTTTGGGTGGAACGGGTGGTTATGCGTTTCTCACAAACATCATCTCCTGTGCCGTGCGGGTACAGAGTCGGGAATGGCATGGCCAGCAAGGGTTCCTTCTGTCCGAGCTCGTCAATTGGCGTCTAGCTAATGCTCGGAATACGTATAGCTGGTTGCCCTACAGGAAATGCAGTTGGTGACCGTTTGGAGGCATCTCAACACCTGCAGCACTTCTACTCTTCCCTCTTCTCCTTAGTCTATTCTTCTGGTTAATCGAGCTTCATCGCCTACCCCGGTGCCCGCTGTGGCCAGCCGTGACAACAATCTTATGTATTATTGATGATTGATGTATGTATGTACTCTGTATGTACATATGTACATTGTACATATCTAGTGTGTAGCCTGTTAGGTGCATATGGATATGTACATAACCTCATATGATACATACATCATGATCCACCTCATCACCGACCCGCCTATGATGGCCACCCGATTGGTCTACTAGTCACTTCTTTTGAGACACCCGGGCCCCGGCATTTAAAACCCGAACCCATCGTCACCTCATCCCATCAAAGGACATCCGTCCGTCAACCACCCACGATGCAGCCCGAGCTGACCGTCATCGTCGCCGCGACGCGATCCCTAGGCATCGGCCGCAACGGCAGCCTGCCATGGCCCCCTCTGCGCAAAGAAATGCAGTACTTCAAGCGCGTTACCTCGCGCGTGGCACCACAGGTGGAAATCCCCCATTCCTAGAGCCCTCCTTGGCTGCTACATCCGCCACATGATCACAACTACAACCACATGAACAAAGAAAGAAAATAAACCACCAAAAAAAAAAAAAAAAAGAAAGGATGCTCCATCCGCTAACGCTTCCGAAAAGAGCTCCCCGGACGCCATCAACGCCGTCATCATGGGCCGCAAAACATGGGACTCCATTCCCCCGTCGTTTAGACCTCTCCGGAATAGATTCAATATCGTGATTACGAGGGCGGCGGCGGCGCTTCCGCTAAAGGACGCGTCGGGTGGTGCATCTGATCAACAACATCATCAAAAAACCCCAAATCAGGAAGAACAAGAAGAACAAAATCATAAACAATCAATTCAACAGCGCCAACAACAGCAGCACCAGCAGCAGCAGCACCAGCAACAACAACAACAGTATCAACAACATCAGGAGCAGCACCCGCAGACCGTACATGTACCATCCCTCGACGACGCTCTCGTCTTCGTAAATAATAACCCCCTCATAAGCAGAGCTTTTGTTATAGGTGGGGGTCAAATCTACGAGCAGGCGTTGCGGTTGAGCGAGACGAAGCGGGTGCTGCTGACGCGCGTGGAGGGCGAGTTCGAATGCGATACATTTTTCGGACTTGATCTGCGTGAGGGGGAGGGAGAGAAGGATGAGTGGAGGAGGTGTGAGGGGGATGAGTGGAGGGCGTGGACGGGGGAGGGAGAGGGACAGATGGAGGAGGAGGCGGGGGTGAGGTATGAGTGGCAGATGTGGGAGAGGAGGTGATGAGGTGGTGAGATGAGAGGATGGATGGGGTTTGACTCTTGAGGGTGGTGAAGGTGGATATGGAAATTGATTTACATATGAGGACGGAGTGGAATCAATGGGTGATGGGTTACGTGTGATGGGTCAAGACGTGTCAAAGACAACAACTTCACGGGTTGCATGTTTATTGTACCTAAAGTCCCATCAGAAGAAGCACGAGTCACGACGGATAGGCCAGTCTACCTTACAGCCACGGTCGACAAGCGAATAGCCTATAGATTGGTAAAAAAAAAATTAATTGAGGTTGCCCATGCAGTTACGGACAACCATGCAGACAACCATGTATGATGTAATTACATAGCGTGATGGTGTACAGCCAGAGGCGCTGATAACTCCATCTGGAAATTGATACAAGGCTCAGGCGACAAGGTCCCTTCCCCCAACGACGCAATAGAATCAACATCCAACAACTACATACATTCATTCAACAGCCCCCTCGACACCTTGCGCTCCCCTCTCCTTCTCCGCCATCTTACTAAAAGGCCCCTCTAACCGGCTCCAAAAGCCTTCTACAGGCTTAGTGAGGATCTCAGCCGCCGCCTCCGCGAACTGATGATCTGCCACCCCCTCCAGCTCATACAAGCAGCTGCGCATCCAGCCCACAACAGCACACAACGCCCGCGGATCAACATCCGGCGAGCCCTTGAACAGGTTCCTCCACAGGGCACTCGCGAGTATCGCATCTCCCTTAACGAGACCCTCGTCGTACGCGAGCAGCAGACCCCGCCACTGCACAAACACATCCTTGAGGTGCCGCTGGCGTAGCGCCGACGAGGTGATGTTGTGGTCAATGTGCATCTTTCGCTCGCAGTCGAAGAAGAAGTGGTCAATCAGCTGCTGCTGCCAGGTGCGGTAGTCGTCGCGCGGGAAGCACCGCACGCGGGCGTTGAGGAGGTAGAGATGCAGCATGGTGACGTGGGACCAGGTGCTGAAGCTGGGTTGTAAACCAAAAGCTATTTTCGGGTACATATACGTGTCAGTGCCACTGTCGGAGCAGAGGAAGAGTAACAAACTCTGACAGCTTCTTGAATGAACTGATGCATCCTGCGCGCAGGATTCGGGGGGGGGGGAATCAAACAAGAAAACAAGAGGGGGATGGGGGGAGGGAGCAATAAGCGCGGGTTTGGGATTTAGAGATAGGCATGTGTAGTATTGTAGCTGTTGCCGAGACGAGGGAGGGACTGCTTCTTTCTTACTCTTGTGCCAAACATTATTCTCGTCAATGGGAATGCCCAGTTCCTCGCCGTCCGGCATCTTGATGACCTGGTCATTCTTTCGCGCCTCTTCCGCAATGCTATAATCGGCAATCCGCCCGCACGCTTTGTACAGTGTCTCTGTCCCGCCTAGTACGCGGTAGGCGTCGCCCAACGAGCCAAGGCCAAGAAGGCTCCGCGCGGGCGTGCTGCTCAGCCATCGAGCCTGTACCCTCGTCGATGTCGTCGTTGGTAATATCGTCGTGATCGGTGTAGGCTGTGACGAAGGAGCGCAGGAGCTTGCGCTCCGCGGCTGGCTGCTCAAGGATCGCCGCGCGTGGATGACGGGTCGGGAGAAGGAGGATGAGGCTCGAGAGGCGGCCCTGAGGAGGGATCGCGTCGTTTGTATTCTGCACGATTCACAGGCCATGGCTGAATTGGAACTCCGAGGGGGCGCTGCGGACAATTGGCGGAGGTGTAGAAGGAGGGTATCCTGGCGGTGCAGTGGCAGAGGATTTGGTGGTTAAAGCGGAGGTGAAGTCTGAACAGGGGTTTATTTTTTTCGGAGCGCCGTCAGCGAAACTGATGGATGCCCGGATTGGCTTCACCGGGATGGTCCGTGCGTCAATTGACGTCTGCCCAAGTGCCGACCACAACGTAACGCAAAAACGCCATCGTCATTGACTCTTCAAGTTCACCTACGAATCAGTGATCACTCCAAGAAGATCTGGTGCATCCATGTCCGCTGGCGTGATACAGTACATTCTCAGATCGGTAATTATTTATGCCCTGTACAGTCCCTCTCGTGCTTGTAATTTACACACATGCGCATCACGCGCTACGTTACCAACTTACCATGCTTATAATGTAATGTACAGATACATGGTTACATCTCGCAAGTTTGTTCCTCAGACGCTCGCAAAGACCAAGCTGCTATTTGTCCCACCGAACCCAAAACTGTTGGACATGGCAACGCGCACCTTCTTTTGCTGTGCTTCCAAAGGCACAAAATTGAAGTCAAAGCCAACATCTGGCTTGTGCAGGTTTTGTGTAGCCGGGATAGCGCCCTATGTAGGGACAGAGTTTGAAGTTGGTCAGCAATATGGACCAAGAAATAGAACAGTTTCTCTCGACGGGAACGCGTTTCTGGTGGTGAGAAGGAAGATGCCTACCTCGTGAATGGATAGCACGGCAAACAGCGCCTCAATGGCACCGGCTGCACCGAGCAAATGTCCGACGGAGCCCTTGGTACTGCTCACAGTCACTTGCGACTCGGACTGTTTGCCGTCTTCGCCCAGCATCAAGCGGTGCATGGCCGCAGCTTCTGCGACATCACCAACTTGCGTACCCGTCGCATGAGCATTGATGTAGTCGACTTCACCAGGCTTGATCTGGGCATGCTTCAGCGCACGCTTCATCGCCAGGAATGCCCCTCGACCGTCTTCTCTGGGCGCAGTCATGTGATGTGCATCTCCGCTGAGGCCATATCCCTTGATCTCGGCATAGATGCGAGCTCCTCTGGCTTTGGCATGCTCAAGCTCCTCCAGAACAAGGACAGCGGCGCCCTCGGCGACGACAAAGCCGTTGCGCTGCGCATCGAACGGTCTACAGGCACTCGGGGGATCGTGGTTGTAGGCCGTGGCCAGGGATCGAGCCCTTCCGAAGCCCGCAAAAGTCAATGGATGGATGCAGGCTTCGGAGCCGCCGGCAACCATGACATCAGCATCACCATAGGCGATGAATCTCGAGGCATCACCAATGGAGTGTGCGCCTGTGGTGCAGGCCGTGGTGGCGGCGTGATTGGGGCCCTCGAAGCCGTATTTCATAGCCAAGTGGCCCGCGGCCAGGTTGATTAAGATCTTGGGGACAAACAAGGGCGACACCTTCTTGTAGCCCTGATAGCCACATATATCAGCATGGATATGTAAAAGCCGACTTACGAAAGAGTAGCATACAGTAGAAAGGAGAAGAAAGAGGAATATAATCGCAGCTACCAAGTATAGAAAACTAAAACGCGAGGCAAGGACGGAAATGGACTCACACCATCATGGTGAGACAGGCTCGTCTCATAGATGTCCTGCAGATTGCCAATGCCGCTCCCTAGACACACTCCTGTGGTCTCGCGATGCTCCGGATCAATCGGCTCCCACCCAGCATCCTTCAAGGCCATAGCACCGGCCGCCATGGCGTATTGCGTAAATGTCGACATGCGACGCTGTTCAGAGGCAGAGAGCCAGTCTGCTGAATTCCATTGGCCCTGACCCTTTCCGACTGGGACGATGCCGGCTACCAGGCTGGGCAGCTCTGTCCAGCGTGCCTGTGGTTGACGGGAGGCCACACTGACGATACCACATTCGTTGGCTAGCAGTCGCTGCCAGGTTCGTGTCACGCCTACGCCCAACGGCGTGACAGCCCCAAGGCCAGTTACAACCACTCGTCGCATAGTCGTCCCATGTCGTTGAGAGATGGCTGATGCAGTTTGTCGAGATGCTGGCCCAGGCCTTGTGAGTTTTCAGCTCCCAGGCGAAGCGATTGATGTGGCTAATGTGGCTGAAGACGCAGATTACAGTGGAACTGTCGGCCATAATGGGAAATAGGTTCCGCAATTGGAGAACTCCCGTGGGCCGTCACTGCCAACAAGCAACTGGTCACTGGTCAGTGAGTCTTCAATACCTCTATCTAGGTAGGTACCTCTCCTCTCCTGAGGTACCCATTACATTCTAGGTACATGCAAGATACATACATACAGGTAGCTGACTGGCCTGAATAGCAGCCAGCCATTGTGTCCATGGTGTCCCCTAGCTCTTCATCGCAATTGTATGAATCTGTCTCATGTTGCTCTGCTCTTCCAGCTCGCAGCTCAAATCAAGACGGCATCACCCTATAGCCCAAGTCCCAGACCCTGAAGAGTCAGACCATAATACATAACGGAGTAATCTTTGCATCTGGTCGCCTCATCAGCCAGCCAGACATGCCACGATAAGGAAGCATCACAGACTGCCTCCGCACCGTCCTCACTCCTCGTCGCTCTGGCTGATCTGAGCCAGAATGAGCGTAGCCAATGCTTCAGAGCGGCCAAGCGTGGAAGCTACAGGCTTCGATGCCGGCATTGGCCCCAGCTCGCGTCACTCTTTCTCACATTCACGCTCGACATCCGTCGATGTAGATGACCTCAAAGAGCATCTGTTGGAGGGCGATGACGATGCCCCCGGCAGCCTAGATGAACAGGGCTCGGAACATGCCTCGGAGGACGAATTCCTCATGGATCCAATGCACTCAGACGATGAAGACGACCACAATGAGGGCGGCTCGTCCATTGAAATGGGGACGGGTTCCCGCAGATCTACCCGAAAGCGCCGCAAGAATGAAGACTCACCCTACCCGGAGGTCCGCGCCGCCGTGAGGAACTACGACCAGCATCTCCCCTGCAATACCATCCGCGCCTGGACCATTGGCATGCTTCTCGTCGTGCTGGGCGCGTCCATGAATACCCTCTTCTCGCTGCGGCAACCGTCTATCTCGATTGGACCGCTCGTTGCGCAAATCATTGCCTGGCCTATGGGCCATGCCTGGACTCGTCTGATGCCGAATAGGACCTTTGAGACTTTTGGCTTGCGATGGAACTTGAACCCAGGTCCCTTTAATATCAAGGAGCATTCCATCATTGGCGTCATGGCTAGTGTGTCGTTCTCTGTGGCTTATTCCACTGACATTATTCTCGCGCAACGTATCTTTTATAAGCAGGACTTTGGGCTTCTCTTTCAACTTCTGCTCACTGTTTCTACGCAGTCGCTTGGGTATGGCATCGCGGGGACAATGCGCAGATTCTTAGGTGAGTGAGTCGTGCTGCACGGGATATCTTTGTCCCCCCCCCCCCAATAACCTCCTGGACCCCTGATAATAATGAAGAAGAGAGCGGGGAAATGAGTAGATACCTACCTAGGTATGCTTCGTGAGATGGATAACTAACAGTGTCATGTATTACCTCAGTGTACCCTGCGTCCATGATATGGCCGGCGAATCTAGTCGTCGTCACCATGATGAACGCCATGCACGACATGAGTGAGGTTCGTGACCCGTCCGTCCTGGGGGGGAACATGCCCCGGTATAGATGGTTTGCGCTTGTCACCGCCGGTTCCTTCATCTACTACTTCATTCCCGGGTTTCTGGCCCAGTTCTTGAGTGTGTTTGCCTTTGCGACGTGGCTGGCGCCGCAGAATGCTGTTGTCAATCAGCTTTTTGGGGGGACGACGGGTCTGTCTCTGCTTCCTATCACGTTTGACTGGACGCAGATTGCGGGCTATGTTGGATCACCTCTTATTCCGCCATGGTAGGAATTCTCTCCCCTCTCCTCCATCTCTTTCCGTCTTAGAAAGATGAATTGCACGGAGAGGAAGGAAAAGAAAGATAGATTGTACATCTAGAGGGAGGTAAAGAAAGCGGAGGAGAAAAGACCAGATAGACGCAGTGAGCTGACTCCTTGAAAAGGCACGCCATCGCCAATACCCTCATTGGCGTCGTTGCTTTCTACGTAGTCGGCTGCACGGTTCTTCACTTCTCGGGCGCCTGGTACTCCGAATTCCTCCCCATGAGCGACTCAAGCACGTACGACAATACGGGCGCGTCGTACAACACCTCTCGTGTTCTCAATGCAGACTTTACGCTCAATGAAGATGCATACAAGAATTACTCGCCTCTGTTCATCAGGTAATGATGCTATTTTTACCCTTCCTGTGCCCCTGGTCTCGCAGTAGCCTCCATTCAGAATTTCGGGGGTCTCATTTTGCTAATACCCGTCGTCTTCTTGCTTACACAGCACCACATTTGCCATGTCATATGGACTGTCGTTTGCCGCCATCGCATCTCTCATTGTGTACACATTTCTGCACAACCGCAAGCAGATATGGAGGCAGTACCAGAATAGCTCTACTGAGAAAGAAGACATTCATATGAAGTTGATGAAGAAGTACAAGGAAGCCCCGGACTGGTGGTACATGGGCTTGTTTGGCCTGGTATGGCGTCTTTCCTCCAACTGTTCTCATCATGTCCTCACCAATTTGGCGAGATCTACTCGGGTCTAGTGCTTCTCGGAAGCAGGACGGGACTAACGCCGTGAGGTAGATGCTCGTGATAGGCTTGTTCACCGTGTTGGCGTATCCAACCAAGCTCACCTGGTGGGGATTTTTGCTCGCCGTTGCCATTTCATTCGGCTTCTCGCTCCCGATTGGCATTATTGAGGCTGTGACCAATAATCGCATTGGATTGAATGTGCTTACTGAGTTCATCTTTGGCTATATACAGCCGGGTCGGCCACTAGCTCTCATGATGTACGTTTTCTCTTATCGTTTCTCGTCGTTTTTTGTTGTTTCCTCGCAGTCTATTCATCTTTCATTCTTTGATTTGGGTGGGGCCTGAACAGTGAAAACCACAAATTCGTCTGCCTCTCCTTCTTTTCCGTTTCCAAAAAGGCAGAGACTAGGGCTAATTATCTGCATAACGATTCTAGTTTTAAAACCTTCGGATACATCACCATGTAAGACAGGCTATGAACAAAAGGTAGCCGTGAGACCTCATAGACTGACTTCACTCCGCAGGTCCCAGGCACTCCATTTTATATCAGACTTGAAGTTTGGACACTACATGAAGATCCCCCCACGGACCATGTTCTGGTCTCAGGTGGTGGCCACAACATTTTCCTGCTTCATCCAAATCATCGTGCTGAACTTTGCGCTCACAAATATCCCGGATGTGTGCGAGCAACACCAGCGGGATCGCTTTACTTGCCCCGGCGGAAGAGTCTTTTACGCCGGTATGTCGTCCCTGTTGAAGCGTGGCTGAGACAGAAATACCCTCCCAAACACCCACACACCTACTCCGTACACATGAAGACCACATCCGTTTTCAAGCTAACAAACCCCAGCCTCCGTAATATGGGGCCTCATCGGACCCGACAGAATGTTCTCCCCCGGCCGCGTCTACTCCTCCCTCTTCCTCTTCTTCGCCCTTGGTGCCATCCTCCCCATCATAGTCTACCTAGCCGCCAAGCGCTGGCCCAAATCCCCCCTGCGACACGTCATGACGCCCATCATCTTTGGCGGCGCAGGCTCCATCCCCCCGGCCACACCACTCAACTATTTCTCCTGGGGCCTCGTAGGCTTCCTCTTCCAATACTGGATCAAGAAGCGGCACTTTGGGTGGTGGAGCCGTCTGAATTTCCTGACATCGTCAGGTCTGGACCTGGGTCTCGCGTTGGCAACGCTCTTCATCTTCTTTGCGTTTTCTATGCAGGGTATTGAGCCGCCGCGATGGTGGGGTAACACGGTGGTGAGCTCGACAATGGACGCGCAGGGGACGGCTGTGCAGGGCCATGTAGACGACGGGGAGAGATTTGGGCCCAAATCGTGGTAGTTTCGCTCATTTTTTGTATCTTTATATCTTTGTACATATAACCTTTTTTTTTTTTACCTTGAGTAGATGAGATGGCACATCGGGGAAGTTGCCGACGATTCAGCGCCGAAGCCAACGCTTCGACACGGCCCAATTTTGATATTGACATACCCATTCGTGACATCACGCAAGCGTAGACCCCGACGCAGACGCTCCTAAATTGGGCTGTCTTTACATTGTTTCCTAGGTATTAAGGTGCGATACTAGTACGGAGAAAATGCCGTGATGCAGGTCCTCCGTCCATTGTACAAGATCACCGCGAAAAGCTGCCATTGTGATGACGTCGACCTTGGGGACCATGCCTGCTGATTTGAAATTTGAAAGCCGACACAAACCCGGTTGACAAACTGATGATACTCTCATCCTCCGTGATTGCGCCCCCCCCCTTTTTTTTTTCTCTTTTTTTTTTTTTTTTTTAGAGAACAGAGCTGCGAAATGCGAACTTCGCAGCAAAGTCCCGATCGAGACGCTTGCTCCTGACTCTCTCTCATCACACGCGTCAGAAGTGTTGCTGTCATCATCGAAAATCAGCAGGCATAGATGATAGGCCGAAGTTCGGCATGATCATGAGGAGATTTTCACGGTGATATCTGGAGTATGTGACAAACCAAGTGCGTTCCTGATTCCACCATTCCGTACAAATGTCGCAGCTTCCATAGAGGTATGTGCAAAGACGGTCGGTCCACTTTATTACAAATTACGAGCGTCCGCGCCTGGGTGTACGCCTGCGAAATGCCACGAATGGGTACGTCAATGTCGATTGGGCATGAAAGGTCGGTGCGAGGGTCGTGACGAGGTGTTGTTTTCTCGCATACTAGAGGGGCCATGACAGCCTAGGTACAGGCCGCTGTAGAGAGGTTAAAGAATTGTGAGGAGATATGATGATATGAATCGTCTTGCCTCCTCACCGCATCATTGATGACCACCCGTGAGTCTCTGAGAGAAAACGACCAGACGCGATGCCCCCTTCTCACTCTAGGTATCCTCTGTCTTCTCTGACCTTTTTCCTTTTGAGCGTTACTCCGCGAACTGTAAAAGTTTACTCGGCGAACTGTTTTTGCCAAATTGCTCCACAATTTCAGGACTCCTTTGTACCTTCGCCAAATCACAGTGGGGAATACG
>SRQH01000100.1:0-57628 GCA_018360345.1 Claviceps sp. LM84 group G4 | reverse complement strand
GACATGTCTGCTCAAAGATGATGGGTTGGTTTTTGGATGAAGCTAAATTGACGCGTCGCGACGAAAAGTGGAGAGATTTTCGCGTTATTCATTTGGGGCCACTGTACATAGGTAGGTAGCTCTCGGCCACAGTCTACAGAGGTCCTGCAACGATGGAGCCCTCATTAGGAGGTACCTTAGCTCGTCGTTTGTGCCACGTGCGCAGTCGAGCCCATCGACCTCGGCCGCAACTTCTCACGACCTGCAACCCTCGACATATTGGCCTAGCTCTACGCGTATATGTCTGGCTCTACGGCTCTTGTTGCATAACTTGATTATACACTACCCGAGGCGGGTTGGCACCACTGTCGGTGGAACGGCCGACAGTCCTATATGCCTTCCAGCCAGCTGGATACCCCGCCACATGATGGCAATGCGTCGCTCAAAAGGAAATGTGAGGACGATCACGAATCGAGCAGGACACAGCATGTCGGGCGCTTTTCTTCTCCTGAGCTTGTTGTGAGCGCGCCGCAAAATGAGGTTTCCTTAGAAAAGGATTCTTCTGAAGAGGACGAATCCGAAGAGGATGCTTCCGAAGAGGATGCTTCCGAAGAGGATGCTTCCGAAGAGAATGCTTCCGAAGAGGACGAGCCTGAAGATGAGTCTCAAGAGGAGGACCATGAGGAGGAACCTGAGGAAGCCGAGTCTCGAGGACGAGATAAATCGAAAGAAAAAGATGAATCAAAAGGAGATGGCGAACCAAAAGACCAAACCGGAATACCGTCAGACACCTTGGAGGCTCCCTCACACTGGCAGGCCATTGTCTCCTTCCACGACATGATCAAAGATTCCACCTCCGCTGGTCAAAAGTACACCATCCTGGACGAAGAGCAGAAACTTATCATCGCCCTCGGTGTGCGCAACCTTTTCCTCGCCACCAACAAGAGCGGCTCCGTCAGAGATCGAGACCGGCAGATTCTGGAGCACATGCAGTGCGTGCTCGGAGACGTGGCGAACCCGGCAGTCATGAGAGACTCAGGCATCCGGGTGTCGTTTTATCCGGGCCGAAAGTACACCAAGTTGCGGCATTTTCAAGATTTGGATGCCGAGATTGGGGAACATCCGCACACGAGTTACTTTGCGCAGCTGTCGAAGTCGCCGAGGGTATTTGCGGCATTTGTTGAGGCTCAGGAGTAGCGCAGGGCGGCTGAGGCTTGGTATGTGGGAGGCCATGATGGTCTAGAATCAGATGTGGCCTCTGTTTAATGCGTGATGGTAATTCACGGGTGAAAGGAGATGACGCAGCCAGTGTGTTGGTCGCCCGAACACTAAAGGCTGTGATGAATGCCAGTAAAAGTTGAGCTTTTTGTCTACCTAAGTTATGGAAAAGTGAAGACACCTGATTTGGGTCCGGGACTACATACAAAGTTCCGTGACAATGTCGAGCACGCGGCTCATGCACCCAGACCACTCACGAGGTTACTACTACTAACAAGCCGTTCTTGATGCCTATTCTCGAGACAAGATGTCCGAGGATTCTATTGCAATAAGTATGTTGTGCCTCACTGGCGTCGTTGGCAACTACATACATACATACATATGCACCTACCTACCTAGGTACCTACCTAATGTATGTACATACCTACGTCACTGGCCAGTGTTATGTACGTGCGTGACAGCTGCTGCAGCTGCCCCATGCCGCCCCGCTTGAGCTGCACCGCTGGGCCAGTTTTGGTCAGAGCTCTCCACTTCTCCATCCTGTTCTCTCGAGTCTCTCCAATGTCTCCATTCTCTCCAGTTCGACCCCGCCGAATCGGATCCTGATTCCCAACAATCCCCGCGATCTTGTCCTTTATGTTATGTACCAAGCCACTGGCTACATATCAGCCATCTCTGTTTTTGTCATGCCAGCCAGGCCAGACTCGGTCTCGGCACTCGTACCAAAATACCACCACCACTCCTTCAGCACATCGATCGCGTACAGCTCTCGTGACAACCATAGACAGAGCTGCGCCTCGGCACGCGACCTCTCATCTAGTCGCCTACCTAGTCATCCACGTCCCAAAGACGTTCACGATCATAGAGGCCACGACGTCTACGCCAGACAATGGGAAACAACCATTCGTCGGCTACCAAGTCGGGCTCGTCGGGCTCGACGCCTGCTGCCCCGTCAAACGATGCCGCTCACGCCTCGTCGACCTCATCCGCGGCGCCCACCGACTCTCACTCTAATCCGCACCCTTTCCATTCCTCCCACCACCACCACCATCTATTGCCTCATCGCCAAAAGGACGCTCGCATCAATCCCGCCGCTGCCCATGCTACGCACGGCCTAGCTGCTCCTCCAGAGCCTTCCCTCGCCCAGGCCACGGGCTCCACCTTCAGCAACCGACGCGGGAGCTTGCCTGGTACAGCCGTCTCGTCATTGACTGGCTCGCCGCACGGCAACACATCAACTTCATCTAAACCGATCAGGGCTCGCTCCGCCCGAGACGAGCCTACCAAACCTGTCGATGTCCCCGTTGAAACCGGCTCGCTTCGCCCACACAGAGAAGGTCAGGTCCCTGTCGCTGCTGAACAGACTGGTCTCGACCCGCATCTCATATCCAACAGCAGCCTCACGGACATGTATTTAAGGGGGCCACCGCGACTTCCTCTGCCGATCGAGGAGGAGGTTCACACGCCTGGTTCGCCCATCCTAGCTCCAGAGGACATTTTGGTTCCAAAGGAGGATATTGCCGAAGTTGACTTGGGTGAATCCTCAGACGGTGTCACACGAAACCAATCTGGCGTCAGTGCAACGACTGTCGATGACGACGAATCCGAGGAATTGCGAGTGGACAAGACGAGACCCGTGGTTCCCACCAAGATTGAGTGGAGAGGGGGGGGTGAGAAGATTTATGTCACTGGAACCATTTTCCAATGGAATCGCAAGCAGCGACTACATCCCGTGTGAGTTTCCTTTTACAAATATAGAAAACACGAAGAACAAGCCCCACTCATGCAAGAGAAAAAACAGCGAGGGAAAACCAGGGCATTTTGCCACCACGGTCTACATCCTTCCCGGCACCCACCATCTTCGTTTCTTGGCCGATGGGATCATGCAAACATCGCCCGACCTGCCCACAACCGTAGATTTCGGTAACAACTTGGTCAACTATATCGAGGTGAATCCCGATGCATTACTCCAGGCTAAACAACGCTCCGGTACGCCAAAGGTAGACACGGATGCGGACGCGGCCAAGGACACGCAAGCCAAGGAGCCCGTCAAGCCCAAGGGCAAACCCGTGCTCCCTCCTGCAAGCTATGCCAGCGAAGTTCCACAGTATCTCGTCGATTTCGACCAGCCCGACGAGTCGGCAGCGTACAAGAACGCTTTAAGTGCCATTGAGAAGTTGCCAACGCCCCCTACTCTGCCCGGCTTCTTGGGCAAGCCCCTCCTAAACGCCGCAACGCTGATGAAGGACGATAATTCGGTGCTGAATATGCCGAATCACACTGTTCTGAATCATCTGGCTACGAGCAGTATTAAGAACAACGTCCTGGCTGTATCAGCAACGACGAGATACCACAACAAGGTAAGCATTGATTGCCCTTTTATCTAGCTCATCCATACATGCACGAGGGAAAATGCTGATATTTTTCCATGATGCGCAGTATGTGACGACGATATTGTACAAACCTTCCTCAATGGACGACGGATGATGATGACTTGTGCTGATGGCCAACGTTGGTCAATTATTTGTGAGTGTTGCGCTGGAGGCTACGTACGTCAGAGCTTGTACGCATGTCTCTTAGTTTCGTGTTTCTTGCATGTGTTTTTTTTTTTCTTTTTTTTTTCGGTCCCCATCTTTCATTCTCGTGGGGCAATATTTTTGTGCAGTATGATGATTGGCTTGGGTCTTGTCCAGCACGCGGTGTAGTCTGGCAAGGTTATATGCACAGTGCCTGCACACACGGGTCGCAGGCATTTAAGATATTTCGTTGAACTCCAGAAGACTGTTCAACTAGGGTTATGATGTATCTTCTGCGAGACCTTACAATTAGTGCCTTTCGGAACTATAAGGAAAGATGTACTGACAACGGTCAATATTTCCACGAGACATGTCTGCACATGCTAGTGCAGCTTCTTGAGTCTTGTGTGGGTGTCGAAAGATACGTAAACCTGGGCTAATGATACTTTTTTCTGTAAAGCCCACTATTTTGTCAAGAATATGGATATATAAAGAAAAGACGCCCCAGTAACATCAATTGAATACGTACAGCATATTCATGCTAGTGTGTAGCTTGCGAGGTTGTGTTGTAGCATACCGAAATGACCAAGATCATCATGTCCGATCCCTCCGCAAAGCCTCTACTCCGTACGTAAATGTAGTAAAAAGTCATATGCCCATACCGTGTGCATTCCACGTCATCTCGATTCGTACACGCTGCTCAAGTCTCCTCTTGAATGGCCCTGTTCGTTCCTCGGTCCTATTTCAGGCTCCATCAACGATCGTTGGAATAAATGCAGTACAAGTATCGTCAATTCAAACTCCAGTGCACCGCCGACGCCGTCCCAGTTGTTTGTCTCTAGCCATAAAAAAAAATGCATCCGCTTCGATCAAACTGTTGCCCGTTTCGGCATCCCGCCTAATCCCTCCACTGGACATAGACTTCATCTGTTCTAAATCTCTGCGTACAAACACTCTCCTCTAACGGCGTCCTATAGCCCTCCTTATACGCCAGCAAGCCCGCCTGAGCAATCATGATTCCATTATCAATGCAGAACCTCTCATCAGTCGCAAAGACACTCCCCCCACGCTCCCGCGCCATTTCCCCCATCATAGCCTGCAGGCGCTCATTACAGCCTACGCCTCCCACGATCAAGACCTGACTACTCCCGACATGAGCCATGGCCCGCTCCGTAATCTCGACCAGCATCGCAAAAACAGTCTCCTGGAGCGAGTAACACAAATCCTCGGGCGTAAAGTCCGCACTCTCCCCCGCATGCCTCATCTGCGCGGCCAAAGCATCGGCACTAGCCAGAATACCCGAAAACGAACAGTCCATCCCCTTTACCGTGTAGGGCAAATCAAGTAAACGATGCTTATTTCCCCGCTTGGCCATCTGCTCAATATTGTACCCAGGAGCAGGATCATTGCTAATCGCCAAGGTACGCGCGAACCGATCCAGGCAATTCCCCACAGCAATATCAAGCGTCTCTCCAAAGATACGGTATCGCTTCTCAGCATAGGCGATGACTTGAGAATTCCCACCACTAACGTACAAGACGACCGGGTTTTGCGCGCCGGTAATATGTCGCCCCATTTCAATGTGCCCGACGCAGTGGTTCACGCCGACGAGAGGTTTGCCCCATAGGAGGGAGAGGGTACGGGCGCCGATGGCGACGGAGGTGAGGGGGGCGCCCATGCCGGGGCCTTGGGTGAAGCATATGCAGTCGATGTCGGAGGGGCGGAGGCCTGCGGCGGAGAGAGCCTCGCGGGCGAGACGGACGAAGTGGGTGCGGTGGTGGGCGGCTGTGTCTTTGGGGAGGAAGCCTGTTCCGGGAGGGGAGACGAATGTGTGGCGGAGGTTGGAGAGGATGTTTGTGGAGTTGGGGGTGTGTTGGATGATGCCAATGCCGAGTTTGTTGGCGGAGCCTTCGCAGCCGAGGGCTATGTAGCTTTGTTTTGGGTGGTTGTCGGACATTTTTTTGTCTGTCTGTCTCTGTGTGTGTGTGCCGTCTCTCTCTCTCTCGCTCTCTCTCTCTCTCTCTCTCTCTCTCTCTCTATCTCTCTCTATCTTCGGCTTTCTCCTTCCGCTCTCTCCGCCGGTTCCTCTGCGCCTCTATTTTGGTTGTCTCTGTTCTCTCCTCTCTTCGATATGTGAACGATGGCTGGTGACTATACAGTTCGCGCTTCGGCTGGCGACGGATGTCACTTCAATGAGGTGAATTCGTGAGTGTGTGAGTGTTTTCGGTTCGCCTATGGAACTGGGTACACGCTCGGCTTGCTGGATATGTTGTATGTTCCTGGCGTGAAGAGAGTTGTGGTCGCGGTAGGAGTCGATGTCGTCGTGAAGTACAGGTGAGGTTCAACAAAGCACTTCGTCAGAGGTACCTACCTGGAACCTCTTCAACTTGCTGTCTGATAATGGAGGGGCCGACGGCGGGGCCACCGCCCACCGGTGCCGGAGAAGCGCGAACTGCCACTTCCCAGCGCCTCATGAGTACAATCCAACATCACCTCCACGGGTCGATGGACTTTTGTCAGAAAATTTTCTGACTTCTCTGGCCTCTCGCTTTTCGTCACGAAATCTGGGCAAACGAGCAAAAAGATCGCCCAAGATATTGGGCCTGTCTGTCTAGGGACTTATGGCGAGAGGAAAGCCACCCCCGGTACGGGGAGGTAGGTAGACTTGTTGCCCAATCAAACTACATACGGAGTACATAGTACTTGCTATATTCTCGACTTGCAGTTCAAAGAGAAAAAAAGGTTCTTGAGCCAAAATCTGACGTAAAAGTTCAGCCGTGCGCTCTCTCTTCTTTTTCATCTTCTCCCCCTTCTACGGGCACCTAGTACCTACTTTACGAACCAGGCACGCCAATCATCAATGATCATGAAAGTCCAAGATACCGGTACATTAGGTACCTACGTACATAACTACCTCAGACCTATACCACCACGGAGAACACGTGGGTGAACCGTGATACACGATCGGGAACGCCGCCCTTGGATTGCAAAAAATCCACACAAGTCTCTAGGCGCCACAAGCACGCACACTAGAGCCCCACAAGCTTGACCCCTCTCCACTAATCACATCTCTCAGACAGAGCCTCAGCACTGAGCAGTGAGCACCAGCGTAGACCAGTGCACCACTACGCACAACTCCTCTTCAACCCACCAAAGCTTCCCTCCATCCGAGGACGCCCCGCAGACACCAATTCCCTCTTCCTTCATGCTTGCACCGGAAAGCAGAGAAGAAAAAAGGCACAACCTCTCTATTTATATTCCTTTGTTGTCTTGTCTTTTGGTTTCGAGCTCTTCATCTTCTCTGGCCGAATGAGGCAGCGACCTTCCCTACAATACGGTTGTTACCAATGCCCTGCTCCAATATGCGCCTTTGCATTCTGCCACAAGATCGGAGGAGACGAAAAAATACATCAGTCTTAGTCCTTGGACATGATGTACTGGGACAACATGGGCCCTGGCTGAGTGAAGCAGACTGTTTTCTTGAACGGCTCGGTATTTTTTTTATACGGCTCAAAATTCTGACTCGTTATTCAGACTACTGATCTTGGAATCGTCCTCGGAATATCACCTGACCGTGGCCCTGGTTTCTTGTGTCACGACGGTCAGCTGGATCAGCTGGAGCGGGTTTTGGAGTCTGACAAACGGTTTCCCCCCTCTTTCGTTGTTCCCTCCCTTTTTGCAACAAGCTTTTCTTACCTGCAACTACTCAGGTACGGTGCCGATCTTGATGTACCTTTCAACTCAAGTACATCGCGAGGGTGTTCGACCACGAGGCCAAGGTAGGTAGAATGCTTTCGTACGCCTCTCCAAGAGCCATCCACATCAACAGTCCAATATCTTCTCAGTTCATATTGAGGCACAATATCTTCCGCTACCTTCATCATCTTCGACATCACAGGCAAGCCAAATTACAGCACGCGGCATCGTTCCTGGTATCCCGGGGTTCCCAGTTCTTCTATTCTTGTCCCCTGAGGGCTCTTCTCTTCTACTCTATCTCTTTCGTCTCTCCCGCCTTCATCTTGGGTCTTTGTCTTAGTTTTCAAATTCCCCAAGCGCAGAAAAAATAGCAACTCCTGACTCCGCGCAAAATCCCAGCCTGCCTCGCCAACCCATGCAACCATCCGACCGACCGACCGACCGACCGACCCGCTTACCAGCGCTGAAGAAAAAAAATAAAAAGGGAAATCAACATACTGTACAGTGTACACGCCCCGATATCTTCTTGTCCGAGTTCACAACCGTCACCAGGGGGCCTTTGCCTGCCAGACCACAAGCCTCTAGTCGATAAGAATAAGAGACAACTATACCAGAAGAAAAATGCATCATCGCTCTCTATGCAGTGCCTCGAACCGCCAAAGAGAGAAGAGTGAAAAGGTCTCAATCATCATACGCAAATATCTTTCGACGACTTTTGAGTGGCATGGGTACTGACTGGCCAGCCTTCTTATGATGACGCTTGCGGCTGGACTGCCGCGGCTGCTGGGGCCAACGGAACTGATTGGATTGAGGGAACTGCCGGAGTTGCTGCGACTGCTGAAGTTGCTGCGACTGCTGAAGTTGCTGCGACTGCCGGAGTTGCTGCGACTACCGGAGCTGCCGGCACGGATGCTGGCGGCGGTGGTGGTGGTTGCGGCAGTGCTTTGGTTGCAGAGGCCGATGCTGAGGCAGATGCCGCGTCCGGTGCGACCTGTGCGACCTGTGCCCTTCCTCCCCGGTACATGTATGTGCTGAGAGGAATCGACGCTCGGAACTTGAGCGCTCGTGTATCGAAAGGATCGACTTCATATACCGGCGGATCGTCATCATCGGAATCGGAATCGTATTTCCACCGATCCGAGTAGTCACCACTTTCTAGTCTCGGTGTGGTAGACAGTCCCCTACGATCGATCCATAGTCTTTGGAGCCTGCCAATGCGACGTCGAAATGACGGAATATTCGACTCCGATTCATCGTTCGAGGACTTCGACTGCCGAATCGGAAGCATTAGAGTCTTGCTGTCGAGGTCCAGCGGTAACTCGGGAGAGACACCCTCGTCAGGGTTCATCTCCGTCTCATCTGACGTTACTGATGCGGGCGGTGACATCAAGTACTGAGCCTGGGCTGGCCGGAACTTGAAGTCCACGGCCTGCTGTTCCCTGATCGGCGTTAAGGGTTCTCTGGTGAGATCGATGTGGTTCTGGTTCCATCTCCGGTGGTTCTCCACCTTGTTGTCGATTTCCGTTCGCAGCTCGTTTTCTTTATCCGCCAGTTGATCAGCCAGCAATACGAGGTCCTGCTCCAGCGAGCGACCATCGGACTTGACAGGTGCCCGCAGTTGAGTCGATGGTCTTGAAGTACTTGATGGCTCGGCAACCTTGCGTTTCTGTGGCTGGGAATCATTTGCGTCAATATCCAGGACACGAAAGGCGATGAAGAGCGCGGGGGCTGACGATGACGCCGTTGTTGAGCACTACTTACCTTTTGGTTCACAAGGTCTTCGTCCTCGCCCTTGATGCCCAGTCTTAGCTTCATCTGCTTCAACTTGGCTCTCTCTTCAAAGACGGCCCGGTCCATGTGCAGTAGTTCCCGCTTCATCATTTCACGCTCAAACGTCAGCAAGATGAGCTGACGACCATCTTCGAGCTCGCGTCGAAGACGTTTGAGCGACTCGGCGATCTTGCTATCACGGCCTCTCGTCTTCCTCGTCAATCTGGCTTCTCTCCTTCGGAAACAAACGAAAGGGTCAGTGTCATCCGTCTCCTGGTGCGTCTCAAATTTAAGACTCGGTTGCAGAGGCTGGTTGCCCACTGCCAGTCGACCAGTCTTCCAATATTCATAGATGCCCTTTGCATGCTGCAGAATGGACGGGGATTCGAGGTGGTTGAGCGAAGGAACCATCATGTCATAGGCGACAATAGTATTGTCCACTGATGCAAATGGCGTCTGCTCAGCCGCGGTGTCCTCGAACACCTCCATGATGCGTTCAAAGTCATCTTCAGAGAGAGGACCTCCCGCGGGACTCTTCGCGTTGTACGTCTTCAAAAATTGGGCATCATCGCTGCTCATATCATACAAGCAGCTGATACATTCCTCCACGGTCTGCGAAAACCGAATGTACGAGGATGGCTGGTGAAAATTACTAGGGTATACATTGTCGTAGTCGATTTTGCTCTCCTGAGGAGGCGGAACCGGAATCTCCTGGGTTTGGCTGACTCCGGCGTCTCTGAGAATGCTTTGAAGATGGTATTCCTGTCAAGGGTGGAAAAGAGGAAGCAATTAGTTCAGAGTGCTTTCAAAAGCGCATGCGCATTTCGTTGCGGCCGCGGCCGGATTGGGATGTCGTGCGACATGTTAGTTGCTGATTCATATCACGTGACCGACCACGTGATATCAAGCGGCAGGGAGGTAACTTACTTTTTCTTCCGCATGTTCGACACCGGTCGCGATTTGAATCTCGGTCGTAAGGGCTTCATACTCGGAAGGATCGATTTGGTCTTCTCTGAGCACAGGAAGAGCTGTTTTTACACTCAACTTTTTGACTCGGACCTTGCGCGATGACATGGTGGGCGGGTTCGGAACAAAATAAATAAATAAAAGGAAAATCGGCGTCAAAGCCAGCGGAAAATCCGCGAAAAAAATAAATCGATCAAGTCATAAAATGAGACATGAAAAGTCAGTTTTTGACAATTTGAAGATGACTTTCGCGTTGTGGTGGCTTCTTTTCGATGGGCAAAAGTTGTTATGGCCGATGGGCTGACGTTGGAGATTTGTTTTGCCGCGCGAAGAGTTTTTTTGCACTGGAGCAGCGTGAAAACACGGGTGGACAGATGCGTAGTTTGGCAGTTGGTCTCAGGTGCTGATGACACCGACGAAGTCTGGGGGCGCGTTGGGAGGGAGGCGTAGACAAAGTCACCGTGCACGCAATTCTGGCTGAGAAAGGTACATATTTTTAGGTTGGCTGGACTCACTGGCGGCCTGGCCACCCCCTTTTGGGCCCGACAAATGGAGCCGCTTCTGGGCTGTAGCGTTATTTCCAAGGCTCTAAGCCCCGTCAGGCGTTAGTCCAGTGACTAGTTCCAGTAAATGACAGCTCTGACTCCTGAGGTTAGTGAGAAGCTCTGCTGGATGGAGCTTTGGTGGCTGTTGGGCTGCCGTTCGCAGCTCCAAGTTCCAACTGATGGACAATCTTTCGTTGTGCTTCGCGGTAGCGGGGCAATAGCCGGTGTATTGCCGACCATCGCCTTCTTTGCTGCGTCTGCCACTGTGCCCACTGCCACCACATCATACATACTCCGTACATGTATGAAGGTATGTAGGTATGTATGTATCATGTTTCTACGCTTCTCAGCCATCCATCCAGCACCAGGCTGTGGGAGGCGACAGCATCAGAGTGGTCAGCCAACTTCTCGAATACACATCGACCTTGTCAGCAGAGGGGTAAAAACAGACCACACACGAGCAAACGAACATAAACGCTCTTGCAGCCTGCAGACGCCCCCCTATCAAGATTCAAGACACCCTGCTGCGTCATTTGCCAACGAAGCCTTTCCAGTCAACACACCCTCTGCGAAGCAGAACCGAAACCAAACAATGCGATCGACGACGTCGATTTTGTGAACGAATTAATACCCTCCGTCGAAATGGATGCACGCCTTTGCATAGCCCGCAAGGTCGCATGCAGCAGCTTCCCGGCGTCTGGCACGCTGCAATGGCTGCGACGCCGCAGATACGAGGACGAGCCCGCATGACCCGGCGTCTGCTACCACCAACCTTATTTCGAAAAGTTCTTCATCATTTCTCGCCTGCATATTTGACGGCACGTGACTTGATGTGCTGCGTCACGCGTGTAAGCTACACGGGCTCTCTCGGTGGGAAGTCTTTCGGAGAACGGGTCGGAAAACTTGACTGGGAGATTGTCGGACGATTTCGGACGAAACGTTCTGTTAGAATTGCGGAAACACGAAACGGACGAAACGGATTTGCTATCTCTGGCATCGATGCGGTTCCCTAACGTTGGCCGGGCGTGGACCGCGTAGTATTGAGATTCTTGTGCCGAATTCTAGCGATGAAGAAGTGGTGTTGGAATCAGCATTTATGCTTCTTGCGTACCAGCTAAAGAGCACAAACAAAATATCGCCACAAGTTCTTACGATGGGGCAAAAAACGTGTCGGACGTGTTGAGAGGGGCCAAGTCGAGAATCTTGGGCCACGGGTTTTGACGCGGAACAAACGCGACAACTCAGAACTTCTCGAAAATGCATACAATCAGCTATGTACCCATATCACCGGTTCGATTTATTATTCAGTCCGGCGTGCAGAGCCCCTCACGCTTGACGTTGCATTCGCGCGTGGCTGTGGAAGGGCAAACGCGAGAGATGGTTTCAGCTGCGAACGCCTCATATGTCAGGCACCCTTGCCTCACATCTCCTCAACCCCAACCTCTGTTTACGCTGCATCTTGGGCACCGCTTCGGGCAGAAACATTACTTCTCAATTACTTATTTTCCACAGTGCAAGCATACATATGTGGCAGAAAATGAAGCGAACGGATATCAGCGCGCCTCCAACACCGGACCCTTCCGACAAGCCAGCCGACACGCGACCGGAAACATCGTACGTCACTTTTGCCCGGCTTGCTCCGCGATCATTTGAGCGCTAATTAAAGTGTTGGGGTGGTGAGATAGGCCGTACGCAAGCTGTTGTGCCACGCTGCGATTTCAGAACGGGAGCGAATATACGGTTCCCAGCGCGCTCCTGCAAAAGTTTCCAAAGCTCAGCCTCTCTCTGGGTAAATCAACCTCTATCTCATGCACAGAGGATGTTGGGCATGTCCTCACCCACTATCTCTACACCGACACGTACCAAAGCCTCCGGCCGAAGGGGTTATCGTCTCACGACAAGCGTATTGCAGAGTTTACGACTAGTGTCCGTGTCTACGTCTTAGCTCGCCAGATGGGATCTGTGCCCTTGGAGGAACTTGCTCGAGCCGAAATCGAGAGGCTGGGAGATGGACTACTCTTTGCTACCGTCGTTTCTCAGATGCGGATCGCGTATCCAGAGCCGACAGAAGACGACACATGGTTCAGCAGCTACCTCAGGACTAGACTCAGAACGACTCTCGAGAAGCCGGCACTCCTGTTGGCCTGCGTGGAGACGGACCCTATATCCCAGACGCTGCCGTTGAGCGACTTGCTCCTCCGAAATCTAGTCGAGCTGATCCGCGACCAGGGTGTTCCGGCTCCTGTCATTAACCAGACTGTCAAGACTGGCACCCCCAAAAAACCTGCCCCCATGATGGCGGTGACCCCAACGGCGGCGAAGGTGGTGCCTGAGGTTGTCAAGGGGGCTGGCCAGGCCAAGCCAGAGCCGTTGCCGGAGGCGCAACCAGAGATGAGCCCTCAAGGGAGAAACAAGAGGAACAATAGGAAGAAGAAGAAGATGGCGGCGATCATGGGAGACTTGACGGAAGATAATCTCTGCCCCGGTGCTGATGGCAAGTCTGTACCTCCGCCAATGCCACCTCCAATGCCACCCGTCTCTATGGGCAAGGAGCCACACTCTCGTACACCAACGACGATGCGATCTCCGGACACCAAGGACACGAGGAAAATCATGAAAATGAAGGAGGCTCGCAAAGAGGCGCAGCCTAGCGTTCAGGCCTCACCGGCAGGACATGCGGTGGTTCAAACAGCCGCAGTAATTCCTCCCAGGGCAGAACAATCTTCTGGAGCAGTACCCGTTGAGCATCCCGCCGGTCCGAGATGGGAAGGTCCGGGGGGTTGGATGACCCCGGGCTGGGATTTTATGAAACCCGTGCATCTGGATGCTCCTCATGTGTCGATTGGCGCCGCTGGGGGAGAGGCTCCGCGAGGGGGGAGTGGTTGACTCGGTTTATAACTGATGAATCGATTCACAGAGGTCGATGTAGGTTCCCGACTACCTATGTAGCGGGAACAAGGCCCCGCGCGGCGACTGAGCAGTGAGCACACACCTCAAATATGTTTTGATGTCCGTGCAATAGGCCATTCAGCAGGTACTTCGATCCGCTATCATTGCAATACCATCCGTTCCATTCTTCGTGACATGCATCGTGAACTCGTGAGTGATGATGGCTCTTGACCGTTGTTTCTCGTGAGCAGGCAGGTCGCAGACTCGCAGCCTGTCGCAGGTAGGTACATACATACCTGTAACCTAAGACAAGCCCGCTAAGGGGGTGGCCCGTGCACCCGGGGCAGACGACCCCTCCTACGTAGGTACATACATTAGGTACCTCCTATGTATACCTATGTACATACATTCCCACCGACGTCGCAGCCATTCGTCCCTTTTCCCGCCATTCCATCCCAAGTTCCAACCCTTCAGCCTCGCGGCACGCGCATACAGTACATACCGCATACATACGCATCCTACGTGACATAGACGAACGTCCTCTCCTCACTCTCTCTATCCCGACAACTTTCGCCTACCGACCGGCGTGTGTCTCTTTAACCTGTTGCTCGGCTATCGCAAAGCGCGCCCGGGTTCAGCATGGGCAACTCGACAAGCCAGGTCCTGGACACCATTGTCCAGGGCTCTAATTGTGAGTTAAGGCTTCCATTCTCCTCGGAGATCCTCGGAGAGGGTTCCTTTGGTGGATTCGCTTGGATACGCGGACCATTATTCTCCCCAATCCCTATGAATCTCAATGTCAAACCGGTTGCGAATAGCCGGCCATCTAGGCGAAACATCTCAGTGCTGACAATGGCCTTGGGTACAAGTCGACAGAGACGAAGTCGATCGGTTACGGAAACGATTCATGAAGCTCGACAAAGTAACAATCAGAGTCCCTATCTCGAAGTCAACACTCAGCGTTTCTCTGCTAATTACGCAATGCAGGACAATTCCGGTACCATCGAGCGTGACGAGTTTCTGAGTCTGCCGCAGATTTCCTCCAATCCTCTCGCCACAAGGTGTGTATGATACATGATGGCTCACCTGTATCTCCTGAAGACCTTTGGAAACGAGCTTCAAGGATACAAGACGAAACTACCGAATTGCAAGATTGCGAACTATAATGTACGAAGTATTAAAGTAGCCATGGCTGACCCGTCCCCCAGAATGATTGCCATCTTTGACGAAGATGGCGGCGGCGACGTTGACTTCCAAGAATTCGTATCAGGCCTCAGCGCCTTCAGTAGCAAAGGCAACAAGGAGCAGAAACTGCAGTTTGCGTTCAAGGTCTACGATATCGATCGCGATGGATACATTTCCAACGGCGAGCTGTTCATCGTGCTCAAGATGATGGTGGGGAGTAACCTCAAGGATCAGCAGTTACAGCAGATAGTGGACAAGACGATTATGGAGGCGGACTTGGACAATGATGGCAAGATTAGCTTTGAGGAGTTTACGAAGATGGTAGAGAATACGGATATCAGCATGAGTATGACGTTGGGTAAGTCCTCATTGTGGATTTTTTTTTTCTTTTTGGTGGCAGCCGAGTTGCAGCGTTTTCAGCAAAGACCTAAACAAGCAATCGGCAATATGCGTGTGTTCTTGTAGTTGGAACGCCGGATGGAAGAGCAAATGCTAATCAAGATGCAGACAAGTTTTGATCGGAGAAGGGGGTGGAATAATGCTGTGGACGGATGATAAGGATGTTGCGCTCTCTGTGTGTTGAAACAGGGATATGTAGTTGGTGCATGGAGCGGAGACTGATGATGGGTGTTTCTTCAAGAGTCTCTGGAAGACTTTGCAGAAGCATTCGGGAATAGACACAAGAAGCATGATGATAATGAACGGTCCATTACGCTCTTGAAGCGATGTTTTTGCGCTACGATTACTGACGACGATGTGTTTTGAGCAAAGAAAGTCAGGGGCTGGACATTTATCAATGTGGTTCATGATGCTGCATGGCGACAATATATGTGTGCTCTGGTATGGCGCTTCATCAATATCGACTGGGAGACCTGTTCTTGTGCCTCGGCAGTCAAATTTCGTCAATGCGGCCTTGTCGAGAAATTCCTTCCGAAAGCAAGCATCCATTGCTCTTCTTGTTGCTTGCACAACACATTGACATTGCCAGTTCACAGAAAATTTAGACGGCGAAGCGTCTTCGTGCTCGTCGTTTCTACTTGTATTCGCGTCACGTTTTCCTGTGACCCCCTTGGGCCTAAGGGCCTTGGCGTACGAACTTTTCCTGATGGATGTCTCGACTCGATGTGTGAGTTCGCGAGAGTGTATGATAGGCTCATGAAGCGTAAGCCTCGGATGACTGACTGTGTCTAACAGTCTGCCGCAGCATCCTATTGCCACCGTGGGCATGTATGTATTCTTGGACCTCATTTTCTCCAGGAGATTACAGTCCAGGCGGCTCAGTCACTTCAGCTCCTCAGCCTGATATCACAGCACTCGGCAGAGACACATCAGAAATCCCCCTTCTGTACTTATTTAGTCGTCCTATTGTGTATCAAGACTCCAAGAGTTACACGAGGTCGAGAGGGCAGCACTTGCGTACTGCCCTGCAGCCGGCTTTGTGCTCGTATTCTTGTACGGTGTACCAGTAGTTTCTCCGGCAGGCTGCCACCCTATAGTTATATTTTGTATTCTCCTGAAGCAGCTTAATCATGCCTCTATTCGCCATCCTCCCTCCAAAGAGGTAAACCTTATCTCATTATCTCAAATACATAGAATCAAGTAGGGCAGACCGTGAGTGTCATCTTTGTTATATGATTCTAATCAAGTCTATGTCTATAGTCTATACATCACACGAAACCATCGCCACCGTTCCGAGTTCGTGAGCCTTCGCCTCTGCCACCTCTCACCTCGGCACAAGTCGTATGTTGATAGTCGTCCTGATGCTTCAGAATTACGCGTAACCCCTGTATATATACACATAGTAAGTTTGTCGCCACGAATCACAGGTGAGCTTCTCCCAGTCAGTCTTTAGTCCATGGAGGCCCTCACATCAGTGACGGTGTTTCAACGAGAGAAGTTAGAACGACAAGTGAAAAAATTGATTGAAGGGGCAACTAGGTATAGAACTGGAGAGGTCCGGAAGTCATACTGACTGCGGCCGGAGAGCAACATGACTTGGTCTCTGGGGCCTATTGCCAGGTTCTAATAAGTTAATAACAGACGGGAGTGGTCAAGTACCGTCAAGATGAGATGAGCAAGTAGGTACCTCCAGCCAAACGTCATTGATGGCTTGCGTCACCATGCGCGTTCCTGTAACATGACCCCATACCTGTTATACACATGTGGCGCCATTCGCGATACAGGCTGTAGCTTAGGGCTAGCTTGCCTGACTTCCTAAGTTCCTAGACAGTAAAAGCACTTGCTCAATACTTTCTTTGCCTATATCTGAGTATCTGTGCAGGATACTTGTCGGATATTCCATCAATCTCGGTCCATGGATGAGGCAATGCATTCGCGAGTGACGAGTCTTGTCAGTAGAGCTGCGCTAGCGGCCACTCACACCACCAGCTGGCCAGGGGAACTGGGGAACTTGGAAGGCCTGCTTCCAGATTTCAAGAAAACACCAACCTGCATCGACTTCCTTTCAAGTTTCACAGAACCTAAAAACACTCACTGAATCCTGATAAGTCTTTGTATTGAAGCGTCTGCGCTGCTGGTGAAGTTCTGCGCCTCGCAATCTTTAATATAAATATTCATTCATATGTGTAGTGCTTTCCTGATACTTTCACGATTGTGACACTATCTGGCACCACAACCTCCTGAGACTTTGTGGAAGCAGAGCCCTGTACCTAATATGCGTGCCAATTCATTCATCCACTCATTGTGGTTTGGTTGCTGCCACACCAGCGGCAGCCATGTGTCTACCTTACTAAATGTCGTACGTAAGGCGTAAGCGTGTACCAACATGAAGTAAGACCAGACAGGGAGAATCGCGGAATTGAATCACAGACAGTCCGATTCGTCAATGGTCAATGTCATGCTGTATCAGTGTATACGTATAGATGCGTCCGCACAAACCCAAAGCAGACCATGTAGCTCGCGGCATTCGCAAACACGTGGTGCCTCTTGTGGCATAATGCATTGCACAACATCTCGCACGACTCGTATGCAGTCGCTCATGTCATGATGAACCGGACTGCTGGAACCCCTGTATGACTATGGAGTCTGGTCGTCTGGATGGACAAAGCCAGGCCTCATTTGGAAACAGCTCTTCGGCTGTCGAACATATCGAGACACTCCTCCAAGGCTGTCGGCGCAGACGGAATGAAATAAACATTCCGAGAATCAGCTCCTTGAGGTCATTCGCATGATACAATTACAAGAGAGTACGCACCTTCTTCGATTCGATCTTCCCACACGCCATACTCGTAGTCGACGAGGCCATAGCTCTCGATATAATCGCATAGTCGAATGAGCTCATCGCCCATCTTGATCACCATCGCTCTGGTCAGTAGTCTCTGCGGTGGTGCAATCTCCCTGTCTGACAGCATGAGCTCCTTCTGCTGCGCGATCAGGGCGAGCCATGCATGGTTGAAGTCGTTCCAAGTTTTTAATCTGTCTTCGTGCAGCACGGAGTCATCCACATGGAGGCCTAAGTGATCCTCTGTCAGTTCTGTGTGCTTTCAACAATTGGCCTTCCGCAAATTTGGGGGGGGGGGGGGGGTTTGTTCCGTTCCTGGTTCCTGTATTCTTACCTAGCTCCTTGATCTGTGACAGCATCCAGTCAGATATTCTCAGTAAGAGCGCTGAAGCTTCTTCCAGCTGGCCAATAGATATATCGCGGAAGATAGTGTCAAGCTGTTCCCGAATTTCTGCGGCCGCCTCTTCCTTGGACATGTTTGGATTTTCCGTGGCGCCGGATCGCGAAGGGCCCGGTCGCTGCGGCTCCAGCTGCTTCTTCTCTGGCTCCTTTTCGTTCTCGGTTCTCTTCTTCTCCTGATCATCCCGGTTCCCTTGCTGCTCTCCTAGCTGCTCATCATGGTGCTTCTCCTTCTTTCTCTGTTGCCTCTCCTCTTGCTCCCGTTCTTCGTTTTTCCGCTGCTCCCTTTCCTCCAATTGTATCTCCTCCTTCTCCTGTGCCTGCGTTTGCGCCTGGGCCTGGGCCTGGGCCTGCTCTTCGTGCTGCATTTCGTTCATGCTGGACATGGTATCTGAGTATAGTATCCCAGAATTTTGCCGCGAGAACTGATACACGTTGGGCGAGCTGCTCGGACCGTGGCCTAATGATGTGCCAGTATTGGGTGCGGCGCTCGGGCTGAAATACGCTGATGCGACGTCCTGATGCATCATCTGCATTGCTGTCTGCTGCCGAGGTGTGAAGTGCGGCGTCTCATAGACACCATGCTGTGCTCCCGCATGTGACACATTGTACATCATCATGCCGTGGCCATAGTTGCCCATACCTGGGCCTTGATTCCGCACATCGTGTTCATAGGCGTTTCCGTATGCTAGCAAGCTAGGGGACATTGTTTCGACAGGACAGCCGGACGAGGAGTCGTGAACATAGTAGTGACTGTAGTTACCAGACACTCCCATTCCTCTGGGAGTCGATGTATGTAGATTCAGAGGTGCCGGTCGGTAATTGTGTGTGTGACCGCCGGTAACAGACCCTTGTGGTTCCCGAACGTGCGGCGGCGAGCATTGTGGGTGTGAAGCCTCGTGAACAGCATGTTCGCTTTGATCCTCGCCAAGGGGGCGGTCCATTACATGAGCTTATCTCTTTTTAACCATCCAGTCTCTGACTTATTTTCTTGTGTATGAATGCGCACGATGGGCAAAGTATGAGGAGGTAGGAGGTAACAAGGGAAAGAGAGCCAAGTTACAATCGAGTACCGAACTAGTACCAAGACCAAAGAATATACGGATATAGCAGACCGAGGTCTTCTCAACTGCACAGCCGGCCTTGTGCCGCATGCATTAGCGTGGGTATCTCGTGCGTTTACGTGCGTGCGCCGGCTGCGGTTCTCAATTTCTCAAACAACGTGTGACTGATCTGATATTACGGGACAAATGTCAAGCGCCGAGATGACGTTGACTGCTCCTCTAGGCTCTACCGGGAAGGAGACAGATGCACAACTGGAGCAACGGCCTGAGTCTCGATTCCAGTGTGTAGATAGATGGTGGCCTGCCGTGGAGAGGATATATATATTTCGAGGCTTCGAGAAATGCTCCGTCGGAATCGTGAATGAGAATGAAAAGTCGGTAACAAGTTCTTCTTATATCGGTAATCATCTAGGAGCCCGGTCGGTCTCCAGGCTGCCACGTCATATGAATGCTGCTGGGCATGGACTGGCTGTAAAGGCAGTTCTCGACTTCGCTCAAACCGTCTGCGCCTTCTTCCCTAATACTCCGTGCCTGAGCCTCCAGAGTATACTCCTCTTTCATGTCCCGGATCGCGGATGGTAAATTATGCAACAGGTTCTGAGAACGACTTCAAGCTGTACTTCAGGGACCTCGTCGTAGCCGGCCAAAATGGGCCAAGTCTGTTAGTGATAAGTAGCTGACAGTTTTGGCGAACGATCATAGGCCTGCAAGCACAGCCTTGACGACTCGTGCTCACGGTCAATGTTAAAGAGCGTGGGGAGTCTCGGCCGCCACCGTGAAATGACACTTTTATTTCCCTGCACACTATCCGATCTGCCAGGGTTCTGGCAGCACGGCACAGGGGTTTCAGTGGCTGAGGAGGTCAGACTGAGTCAGTTTTCAGAGGCAATCAGAGGCAATCAGATGCAATACAATGCCTGGTGTACCTGGAGCCGGATGACTTCTTTGGAAGTGGAATGCGTGAAGTACGTTACGGCTTCAGAAAGGCTTCCGGTGTCAACAGAGTATGTAGTGTAATGGAAGAAAAGCGCAGACCGGATAGACACTGTCAAATAATGATAACGGGCCTACCCTACCACCTTTGAACTTTGTCTCTGTGAGGATGGGTGTGAAATTGTGAATCGGCTGTGGACGGGTCTTATACACTCGACACCACATTGGCCGTTCCACTGCCTTGGGTCCGCGCTAGCACAGCAAAGGAAGGAAAAGAGTCCAAGACAACAGGTTCGGGTATATGAAATATCTACCATGGTTTCTAGAACCAAGTGTGCCGTGTCTGAATGGCGGAGAAGTCAGATTCCGTACCCAACTGGACGGATAGGTACGTCGATGCAGGCCGGCCCGAGCATGAACAACTTAACAAGACCAGACGCGAGGGCACGGACGGCATGCCACGGCTTGGGTGGGATGATACATATGGTGATCCGATGCAAAAGGCGGCTTCTAGCTAGAGACCAGAAGAAGGGGTAAGGTAATTACGCAAGACCAAGACTACCTATGGCCGACTTCGCGTGTTGGACGGCTGGGAGCTCGCTGCAACGCAAGCTTGAAAGCGACCCAGGAAAGCTTGAGGGTTGTACGCGTGCGGAGCTGTTTTCCGCGGGCCACATACAGTCTCAGAGTCTGATACAGAAACACCTCTCCAAAACCTGTTCAAGCAGCAGAGCAAAGGCGGCTACTGTGTTGCCCAATTCATAGCTTCCAACGCTCAGCGTATGAGGAAATCGACAAAGCTGTCGATCAATCTAGGTCAAAAAGAAGAGGGGAAGCTTCATTCATGCGCCCAGACAAGACTCATGTTCCGAATGCTGTTGAAACTTTGACGCAGGGTTCGGTGTCAAGCCCGGCGCTCCGCCAGTTCACTTGGCGCGCCGTGGCCGATCCGCAATCTCCTGAAGACGGCAAGTAAACGCCATCTCACTCGTTCATGTGAGGCATCCTCCAACATGTGCCTCCCTCCAACATGTCTCTCCAGCATGCGCCTCCAAGGTGTGAGAGCTTTGCGGCATTTTTTTTTTTTTTTCGATTTTCCCTGTCGATTGCATTCGCTCCCGGGGCCTGAGATTTGGCAGCTTCATGGAGACAACAGCTGCAAAGTATTAGCCCAAAAACAACCACCCCAAGACCTTAACATGTGGCCGCGGGGGCGTTGTCAGCGGTTCAGTAAAGCATGAATGGCAACAAAGCAGGCAAGCAGGGGTACGTGCGCTGACTGGGTTCTGAGTCCCTATCCAGATGAGTAGACGTCATTCTCTTCCTAACGAGAGACTTATACGAGTAACGAGCCTTGAGACAGCACCCCAGCAGCGGTTTGCTGCAGGTACCATCGGGCTTTCATGCCCACGGTGATCAGCATGTTTGTTATAGCTTGCTGGGGTCCTGCTGTGGCTCATGGAAAGAAAGTACCCAAGTTATCAGGGACATTGAACAACAGGAAGCATCATGGTTCAGGTCTGTCGGGAAGGACTTCCACCATTTGTCTAGAAGGCGATAGCCCGGCACTGTCGAGATCCCGATCAAGATCCGGGGTGTGGTGTGGTTCATTACTCCGTAGAGGTAGGTATTGAAGCTGCCGCACTGTGGATATTCACATCAGACCTGGGCAGTGTGGGGTTCCTCGAGAATCGACGTGATCGGCATGGCAATTGATCATCGGAAGCCGTTCGTTTCAAGGTTTCTTACGAGATTCTAGCGTTCCTGCTCCAGCTGCTTTGGCAATTGACTTTCGAAGTTGCAACGAGGACTGTCAATAAACATCTTCTGCGTGATGTGAAAGTCTTGCTTGAGGTACCTTTCAGCTTTCTGGATGAGCAGGTTGCGAGACGAACCCTTCTCAACGCATGATATTGCGGAGACGGAAGACATAGGTACCTAGGTACCTATAGCGACCATAAGCGGAAAATAAGTCCCTTCATCCCGGCCATGGGTCAGCTATTTCGTGTACGGAGCAGGCATACTCCGTATATAGCTTGGGTAGGTATTTTTTCCTATGTAGAATCGACGAGACGCGGTTGGAGAGAAGTTTAATTCTGCGGTCGCTTTTGGCCGTAAGGCGGGACGGGACGGCCATGTGAGGAGTCAGGAGTCAGGACACGAGCTACATAGGTACCTCCTACCTTAGGTAACCGGAGTGAATGGAGCCTCACTTTGTACCTCCTCGTGGGCGCAAGGCGTCAAGATGGGCTGTGCTAAGAATAAAAGTTCCGGCTAAAAACGTCCCGCTCCGTACCGTAGATTATAGATAACATCGTTGGCATTCTTGGCGTGGCGGAGGAAACATTCGGATGGCCGCTACGGAGTAATAAGGCGACTCACAGTCGTCTTGACTCCTGACTCCTGAGTGCTGACTCCTGACTCCCGAGTCCCGACTTTGCCGCCCGGCCTCGAATGGGGCTTCTTCGTGGCTGTGCGGCGTCCATACCTACCTAATAAGGTACCTACCTATGTATGTCTTGACTCTTCACATGGAGAGCAGACAAGAATTAATTCAAGGGAGACACTGGCGGGCCGAGAAACAGCATGGTCGGGACTCGGGATTTAGGGGTAAGAACCATGTCCCACTCTACGGAATTTCTCCCGAACTTCATGTAATTACCTCTTTGCTTGAAAATGAACGAGGTACATACGTCGATAGAAGAGGAAAGCAACGAGCGCAGGACTTCGTATAATCGCAGTACCGTCTCAGTGTCTGTCGTACCTTCAATTAACCATGTATGAAGGAGGACGTGCATTCCTGAATGATGAGTGCCTTGGAGGTTAGTCGTCGCCCAATATGGCCAGACTGGGAGGTACGTACGTACTAACGTAGGCATGAGGCGCGATCTCGATGGCTCTTTCCTCTCATCAAGGCGGAGACACGCAGCTGCCACCGAGCCCCTTCCTCTGTACGTCTTTGACGTGCTCGCAGCCTCGCAGCATCCTTCACGAGACTTTATCGGAATGCTGACCAGAACATCCTTTCCCAAAATCCCAATACATACGGAGTACATATGTCGATAATGATATCAATGCCTTTCCCGTGCTGAAGAGGAATCGGGAGCCAAGAGGCTTGGACGCCACGGGGCGTGACTGAGCCCACAGCTTCAGCCGGCCTCGTGCAGCACCCCCCTTGCGCCAAAATAACAGCAAGGGAGTCGCAGGATCATCTACGGAGTAGACAAAACGCTAGGTCTGTACGTATGTACATGGGTATGTACTTCAACTGCGTGCTCGCAACGTCATGCCGCGCGTTTACGGAGTACAAGTTACAAAGGTAGGTATGTACATAGATATGTACGCCAGATATCTCCGCAATCTTTCTTACCAACTGGATATTGAGTAATCTAGGGCACACATGATATGTAGAACAATCATACCTCTTAGACTAGGCAGGTACTGCCGTTGGTCGACCTGCTCAAAACGGAAAATTGAGCCCAACTGCAGCAGCGCCGCATCGCTTTTGCGAAAATATAAAGGCTTCTACATGTAGTCCAATAGGCTGTATTGGACGTCTCGAGCCAACCATGAGACAAGAGATTGACCGTTGACTCGAAATGCCTAGGTATCTCTTGCCGTCATCAGCATCATTTTCATCAGCTCAGAAACCGCATTGCAAGCTTCATTGCATTCTTATTGCATTCTGGCAAATACGTCAGAAAATTCCCCGTGTCGCTGACCCCACGTTCATGCCTATTCGATCGACGCCAGGGCAACAGGGATCGGAAGAAGCACATGTTGGTCAAGATGCACAGACACTCAATCGCCGACATTGTGCTCTCGTAAGGCTGGCTCTTGAGCTTCAAAACACCGCAACCGGATTTTCTCTGTAAGAATCCAACGTCCGACTTCGATACAACACTGAGGAGTCAGTGAGCACTGAGGACGCAGACAAGAGCCAGCCAACGCTGTGTGACGTGTCATTGACGCGCATGACGATCAGGTCATCCTGGCTTTCAGGCCTTCCAATAGGGAGTTCTGGTGCTTCCTGGCCTCATTCTTCTAGCTTAATTATTAATTAAAAAAGCGTATGTAAGGTACCTATGTAGGTACGTAGATGTACATACTGTACCTACCTTTTAGAGGCTAGAACTGACATGGCCGTTCCCGCCCAGCGGGCTAACTATAGATTAGCGACCGCCGACCACAGCCAGCCGAGTTAGCCGTGCCTGCGACATCGCTTGCGTTTCCTCAATAAGAAGTGCGCACTGTGCTCATTATCATTCTCTCGGCTGCGCGTACCGGGCAATGCTGCGGGGAAGGTTCATGGCCACTTGGCACTGGCAATGGGAAACGCGGTCCCTCAAACTTCCTTGGCGGCTATCTGTGGATTTCTCGGGCCGGTATTGAAAGCGCCACGAGCTACCTCAATAGGCAAGCCGCGGGGAGTGCTGCATCTAAAGTTTGGCATCCATCGTGCTGGGACTTAGTAAAATCTTCCCTCCGCAGCGCTCAACCCTTATAATAATATCGAAGATGTTCAGCCAAGTAACGGAGTACTTAGGTAGAAGAGGGCTTCACCAACGGATCCAGGGCAGGTCATGGTCCATTGGCTACTCGAACCAAAGCATCAGAGTTCTTTGTCGACATATTCAAAGGTCTGACTCTTGGCTACCAATATTGGAGTCGAGCTCACCGATGACAAGCCTAGGTATCTAAAGCGGCCTCGGTGGAGTGACTTATTAGAGCAAATCACGCCGTTCGAATAGCGCTTACCAGAATCTTTGTCATATCAGAGACTTTTCGTGTTGTATCTCTTTCATCGGCTCTTTTGACTGACTCTAGGGAAGGCTACCAGGACTGTAATTGGATCTCATATGCATGTCTTCGGAAACATTGCCGAGAACCCGGTTTGCGAACTTGCCGACGGCTTGACTAGCAACAAAACTCAGAAATTTGGTGGACTGACTGACTGCATTGGGTACTGACGATTCTTGTTCCCGCTATCCCCGCCACACTTCTTGCGAATTCAAATCAAATTCGTCAAAGCTTCAAGCTCGACGAGGCGAGCAGCATTCGGAATTGTTCGAGATAGTAATAAACGCTGGGCTTTCGTAACCAGCAGTTTACGTTGAATACCCTGTCCGAATAGCAATATTCACCCTTGACCAGGCTCGTATCTCAAGTTACCGATGTGTTGCGTGAGAAGTCAGCCAGGACCACGGGAGGATCAAGTGGAAGTGGGAGGCTGGGAGCGAGAACAGATCCAGCAATGGATGATAGAATAGCCGCGCCTCTGCCGCAAGAACTTACCGTAAGTTTCAAGCTCGCACGCTATGCAAGAGTCGACGCCATGGTGCTGCTGGTCTACATGATCCTTACAGATAGAAGCCCCATTCTGGGATTGGGTCGTCGTTTCACGCATGCCGTAGAGGTGAACTTAATGCCTCCGGGTAGACCGGCAGCATCAATCTATGGGCATATGACAAGCGACTGTCCGGGATTATTTAGGCTCTTGGCATTGTGCTAATATACTGCCTGAAAGACCAGCTTTGGTCCGTTCTTTTCTGATTGAGCTCTTCATCTCTCAAAAAGCGACGTTGCCTACGCCAAACGTGCATGCTTCGGATCACTTTATATGGACATGCCGAACGAGCTGTTTCCCGGCTCTCAAGCTGCCTGGTGACCTAGAGCAATCGAGGACGAAGAGCTGCATTGGGTGTTTACGTTCATACATACACATGCTCCAATATTCCAGCTGAAAGCATGCGTGGGCGGATGGGCAGAAGGTAGATTGACATCTACAAGTGAATTGACGGCATGACCAAAATCAGCGTCGACCTCAGGTAGCTCCTACTTACGATTACAGTCGAGCCATAGCGTAGCATCCTGACCCAGAGCTCCTGTTGACGTAATTGACGGCGCGTCGTCTTCTCCACGAGGAGAGAGAATGCCTCATAACGAGGCGGAGCGGACTATTGGCTATTGGTGCAGACAGGATCGCAGGTCAGGATAAGCAGCGTGTTTTTACCTAGGATCTTGGACGCCTCTGCCTTTGCCCACACAAAATGTCGCGGCTAATAACTGCATGCGATAAGTTGATCTTCCGTGAAGTTCATATTAGTTTCAGCAAAGGGGTATGGATGAATAGTGCGCCGCTGTCCCTCATTTTGCAGTCAACTTTGAAATAGCTTCTTATGATACAGTTCGAGGACATCCTGGCCAATACAATAAACGCCTTCTCGGCACATATGATGCACATGTCCGATCGCCCTCTGAAAAAGTTGCGGCAATGCCTGCCACGCGCAAGTTGATGAGAAGTAAGCACCAGTCCCTGTATCGTGCTGTTTATCGCTTGACCCATGCGGGCCTTTTTCGGGCCTTGAGATGGCCATGCTTCTTTCTTTCGACCGCTCTCGGGTCCCTCGTGATACATCCGGCTGTGGTTTGTTCCAATTAGCATTGTGCCAACATGATAAATGGACAGAGAAAATATCACAACAGGACAGAAGTGAAAGAAGTGGCAGAAGAGGAAAAAAAAAAGCACGGGAATGGCAAACAGGTGATGGATTGGTTGGGTGAAGGCTTGTATAGGTGAAAAAAAGTACGAACCTTTTCTCAGAGGTGTTTTCAAAGCTGGCTCATGGGCGACCAAGGCCTTGCCGATCGCGAGTGTGATGGCTTCAGCCTGTCCAGTTGTCCCGCCGCCTTCTACCAGAATCCACGCATTGTACTTGTCCAACCTCTGCGTCGCCGTCAACGCCCACACAGCGCTCTCGCGATCATGCAAGCGACTAAAAGCCTCACTCAGCGGCTTCCCATTCACGAGCACCTCCCCCGTTCCCTCCACGAGGAAAACACGCGCCGTCGACGACTTTCGCCTACCGGCAGCGACTGCTCGCCCAAACTGGTCAATGACGATAGGTTTGGGTTTGTTCAGGCTGCCATCGATATTGCGCATCAACTCCTGCAGCATGGTTTGGAGCTCGCTCGAGCGCATTTGCGGCACGATGAGATTTAGCCGCTTGGCTAAGCGGAGAAGTTTGATATAGTGCGATGACTTGACCGGCTCACCCAGCTGAGTACGCAGGTCTTCAAGTTTCATCCACGACACTTGCGGTGCTTCGCTGGGTGGTAGGATGGGTAGATGAGAGTTTCGGGCGAAAATGCTCGACATTCGGATGACTAGATCGTTGAATTTGGCATCGCGGTTGAAGTACGAGGGGGTCGCGGGGAGGACTCGCGCGTGTCTGACGCCCTGATGGGGAATTGGAGGCATCTCGAAGGGATCGGCTGACCCGATGCCATCGCCGGCTCTGGGGGTCATGCTGAGGGCTCTGATGCAGAGGGGAACTGATTGCCTCCATGTCTGTCGATGCCATTGCGGGTTGGAGAGCTGCCGCGGGCATCGGAACTGCCGGAGGCCTTTTGCCAAGGTCGCCATGGTGCGCAAGTCGTGGGTGCGACAAGCCGTCGTGACGTGATGCTGGGAGTTGATCTCTAAGATCCGAGCCAAAGTGTGTCAACGCTTCTTCATCAAAAGTTTGAGACGTGCCAGCCTCCAGGGCTGGTTCCAACGTCACGTGATCTAAGCCGTCATCGAGATTCGAAGAAGCCACTTAGTACATATGTACATACCAAGTACATACACGCAAGTCGCCCCTGTTTTAACTTTTCAAGGTGACAAAGACACATGGGGCGGTCCACTTTTGCGCCCAAGCTCCACACAATCCGTTTTCTCTGAAAAACTTTCCTTCCCTTCACATCTCTCTCTCTGTGTTCTTGATATCAACCAAGATCAACTTTCAAAATGGCTTTCGGTACTCTCTACACCACCTCTGTATGTTCCTCTAAAGACGCCACTACTTTTCCATTCCGTCTCTATCTATTCCGGATCTTGTTCACTGACCTGTCCACCCTTTACCTTTTAGGACAACCCCCGCTCCATCGCCATCAAGGCGGTTGCGAAGGCCAACGATCTCGAGCTCAAGATCTCTGAGGTCGAGTTTGGCAATGCTGATGCTGAGCACCTGAAGGCCAATGGCCTCGGCAAGATCCCCGCCTTTGTTGGCGAGGACGGCTTCGCTCTGTCCGAGTGCATTGCTGTTGCCATCTATGGTAAGCAAACCCTGAGCACATGAGCCTCTGATCTCCTTACCGCGGAGACTTGAAAAACCTTGACACCCTCTTTCCTTGTCTTCTTTCTTTCACCCGAAACAACCCGTACTTTCTCGGCTTTGCGTGATGAATTAGCCTTTTTTTCATACAGTTATCCCTGTCTGAAAATAATTTTCCGTGTGGACAATGCCTATCTTCTGATCTTTGCCTTCTATATTCAAAATTTGTTATCGTCCTGTTCGTTGGAGCCTTCGCGTTTGCTGGGATTCGACGCTAACAATTCTCAAAACAGTCACCTCCCAGAACGAGAAGACTACCCTCCTAGGAAAGACTAAGCAGGAGTAAGTTTTTCTACGTGCAATTGCTTCTCGAGGACTGTTTATGCTAACGCTTTTTCCAGCTACGCTTCTATTCTGAAGTGGATGTCCTACTTCAACTCCGAGATTGTGTCCCAGTTCGGCAACTGGTTCCAGCCTCTCCTCGGCAAGCAGCCCTACAACAAGAAGAACGTTGAGGAGGCTTCCAAGACTGTTCAGAAGGCTATCAAAGTTGCCGAGGAGCACCTCCTGCACAATACCTTCCTTGTCGGCGAGCGCATGACCCTCGCTGACCTGTTCTGCGCCCCTCTCTTGAACCGTGGCTTCCAGTACTTCTTCGACAAGGAGTGGCGCAACCAGAACCCCAACGTCAGTCGTTGGTACGAAACCGTTGTCAACCAGCCCATCTACACCGATGTTGCCAAGAAGGTTGACTTCCTCGAGAAGCCCGCTTTGACCAACGTCGCCCCCAAGAAGACTGAGGCTCCCAAGGAGGCTGCTAAGCCCGCTGCCAAGCCCGCTGCTGCTGCTGCTGCTGCTGCTGCTGAGGAGGATGCTCCTGCTCCCAAGCCCAAGCACCCTTGCGACCTCCTGCCCCGCCCTTCTGTCGCTCTCGATGAGTGGAAGCGTGAGTTCTCCAACCACGAGTCTGCTGACGCCTTCAAGTGGTTCTGGGAGAAAATGTCCTTCGAGGCGGACTACTCCCTCTGGCGCGTCGACTACAAGTACAACGATGAGCTTACCTTGACTTTCATGTCTAACAACCTCATTGGTGGCTTCAACACCCGTCTGGAGGGCTCCCGCAAGTTCCTCTTCGGCAGTGCTTCCGTCTACGGCGAGACCAATGCCTCTGTCATCCAGGGTGCTTTCGTCATCCGAGGACAGGAGCACGAGCCCGTCTTCGATGTCGCTCCCGACTGGGAGAGCTACGAGTTC
Organism: Claviceps sp. LM84 group G4; assembly: GCA_018360345.1. Lineage (NCBI taxonomy): Eukaryota > Fungi > Ascomycota > Sordariomycetes > Hypocreales > Clavicipitaceae > Claviceps > Claviceps sp. LM84 group G4. The sequence continues at coordinate 27,874 of SRQH01000100.1, read as the reverse complement.
AAGAAGCTGGACCCCAAGAACCCCGAGGACCGTGCTTTCGTCGAGAACATGTGGTCGTGGGACAATGGCGTCACTGTCGACGGCAAGGAGTACCCTCACGACTGCGGCAAGGTCTTCAAGTAAATGTCGATTCACGCATGGACGACCATCATGATTACGCAAGCGTTGTTTCACAATCTGAAAAGCAGTCTAGGATGAACAGCGAAATCTTGGAGATTATGTTGGCGGGCTGTGTCGTCAGTGGCATCTGGTTCACGTAATTATCATTTACTATGAGCTGAATACGAGGAGAGCGGACTGGCTGTTCGCGAGTCATGCCACTTTTGCAGTTCCTCTCAGTTCCCATTTGGACAGGCGTGTTGTGTTGTAGCTGTGAACATATGTACCTAGTGAAATAGACTCCATGCCACATGGACTGCTGTTGACCAAGAATCTCGGTAGTAAGTCACTTAACATCGGAATCGTGTATGGCGGGTATGCAACCGGATGCATGATCCAGTCGGCAAATCTGCTTAATAAGTCCTTGTAAGTTGTACGCCGTCTATGTCTAATGTACAATGCTGGGAAAACGCATAAAGTGGAAGCAATCTCCTCCGGGTTTTATCTCGACCCAAAATGTCACCGCTAAGGGTATATCCGCTAGTCAGATCTGAGTAGAAAGACAAATGTGACGATGCCATGCCTACGAAAGGCTAAAGCAAAAAGTTATGACCACAAGTAAAAGCACAATGTCAAGGCTCATCAGGTAATACGTAATCCGGATTCAGCTCAAATGAGGTACTCCGCATATATCGACTCACATCACTCTGATAACAGAGGTTGTTCAAGTAGTCATGCACCTGAGGCAACACATTTGCCGGCTCAGCCTGCAAGCCCGCAAACTCAGGAATCGCCAGAATATTATACGGCTCACTGCGGCCCTTTTCAGTCGAGTCATCCACGAGAACCGTATTGGTCTGATCCCAGCGGCCTCCCTCGACGGCGTTTGGATGAGAGGCCATAACCTCGGGATCGCTCCATAACCCTGACAGTCGCTTGTACACCTGGACTCTTTCGCCGTAGTCGGTCACGGAGAGGCCGAGTCTGTCGCGTGCCCATATTACGATGCACTGCCTGCGTTGGGCGGGCGTGAGAAGCTGTGCCACCATGCTTTGTACGTTTTTGGGCTGCGCGGAGGACCAGATGGCGACGTGGTATGTCTCGAAGCAGTACTGGAGGAAGGTCTTCGCGTGGGGCCTCTGCACGAAGTGAGTTGGGGTCTTTCTGGAAGGGCGGAAGAGGAGTGTGCCGTTGAGGTCGAGGACGACGAGGATGCGGCGTGGGGAGGAGAGTGTAGTGGGTGGGAAGTCGGCCTGTTTGAGGTAGATGGGTGAGGGGCAAGGAACGCCGCCGGAGGAATCCGAGGGCTTGCGCCGGGGTTTGGGGCGAGCGATCGAGGTGACTTTGTCGGTTGGACTTGTGTTCCTGGCTTGGATCTCTTTTCTCGGCGGTGACTTGGACGAAGTTGTTGTGGCGGATATGAAGGAGTCGGCGAGGGCATCCAGTGTTGTTGGCGTGGAAGAGAGCTGCATTGTTTCAGGGGGGAAGGCGGTGCCTGCGCCTGAGATGGGAGACGAAGAAGACGTGGTGGGGAGGAGGGAGTCGTATATGGCTGTGGAGGCGAGTCTTGGAGCTGTATCGTTGGAGAGGGATCTGGTGTGGTTGTTATGTCGCTGCGAGAGGTCAAGTGGCCTGCCGAAGGGACGAATTGGTCTTGATAGGCGGGCGAGACGGCTTGTTGCGAAAAGGTTTCGAGATAGATGTGGTGGTAGTTTGGCGTGAGTCATGACACGAAGTAGGTTCGATTGGGGGTTCCTTGTTCCTCAATCTTTGATAAACGGAGAGAAGATGACGACTGGAGGTGTCTGGGAGTACCTGTCTTTTGTTAATGTAGAAGGGTGGCTGTGAGACGAAGTTTTGGTGAACCTCGTTGTGATCATGAATTCATGATTCATATTTGTACCTGGGTGCATGGATTTTTGGATCGGTGGGGCATCGTCGCGTTCACGGCCCCACGCAAACGCGGACTGAGAACCGGGGATGAGGCGCAACCTTTGAATTCAACAGAAATATGTGTATAAGAACAACATGGCTGGAAGAGAGACAGACAGAATCGCGCTGTAGTTGAAATGAAGGAGAAGCGAAAAGGCACGTGCAATGACTCAATGTATATCCCCAATTGTCTCACAAAGACAACACCATCGAGCGAGAATTGGACCCTGACTTTAGTCAGGTAGGTAGGTATCGATAAGCACCCGTCTCAATCGGCAGAACCACACCGACCAAACTTCACTTTGCCTTTCTCGCATGACCAGTGACCACGACCCAAATCCCAAAATCAGCCGCAACCGAACACAACATTCTCCCTTCCACTCCGCATTAGACGAATTGCTCGAAAATCCTGAATCCATGCCTGTCAAACGCAAGATGCCCTCATTGGGCCTACAGCGCCGAGTGCGACCACGACGAGAGGACGAACAGGAGCCCGAGCTGGTGTCTGCCTCCGCCTCGGAGCAAACAGACTCGGATGATGGAAGTTCAGGCGAGGACAATTCCCAAGCCGACGACCAACAAGACTCTGAAGATGGCTCGTCCGTGGTAAGACTTTGGCAATCTCGCCCCGGCTTTTCACACTCTTCCAAGTCAGCATCACTAATTTAAGCATAGACCTCGGAAAGTCACGCCCCGAAAGTCGATCTCTCTTCCGTATCCTTCGGTGCCCTCGCCCGCGCCCAAGCCTCCCTCCCCACCAAATCCAAATCTTCCGCCCAGATTCCCGAAGAAACACCCACCACAAACCGCTCCTCCTCCTCCTCCTCCCTCTTCGCCAAATCCTCCAAACCCTCCGCCCCGAAACGCTCCTCCAAACATGCTCCTCAGGAGCAAACCTCCAAACGGCCGGTAAAACGTCTCCGTGAAATCATACCCGACCCGCGGCGCAAACCCCGCGACCCGCGCTTCGATCCCCTCGTCGGCAAACTAGACGAGACAAGAGCCCGCAAGGCCTACGCGTTCCTCGACGAATACCGCGAGACAGAAATGGCGGACCTGCGCGCACAAATCAAAAAGTCCAAGAATCCCCTGGATAAGGAGGCGCTCAAGAGACAGCTCATGTCCATGGAGTCGCGCAAGAAGGCCCAGAAGAAGAAGGACGAGGAGCAGACGCTGCTGGCGGAACATCGGGCCAAGGAGAAGGAATTGGTCGCGCAGGGCAAGACGCCGTTCTATCTGAAGCGGAGTGAGCAGAAGAAGCAGTTGCTTGTGGAGCGGTTTGAGAAGATGAGTAAGAGCCAAGTTGATAGGGCGATTGAGAGGAAGAGGAAGAAGGTTGTCGGGAAGGAGAAGAAGGAGCTGGGGCAGCTGGTTCGGAGGAGATAGAGAGGCTGTGGTTCTTACGTGGATTTAGATAGACTGGAGAAGAAGTCTACGAATCTGGTGAAGGCGTGTGATTCAGGACCGCGGAAGAGATGAACGTTCGTTCGTCTTGGGTAAGTGTCTTGATGCCATGAATGCTGCGCAAGTAGAATGAGGAATGAGCTGGAGAGTGATGAAGGCAGATATGTATGTAGCAGGAAAACAAAGTACACATGGCACCCGTTCAGAGACTCTCTATTTAAGCCTCGGCATCTAGTATCCATCCATCTTCAATGTCTTCTCACTTGAAATTTGAAAAGAACAAAGATGCTTTCAAGTGACTCAAAACAAACTGTCGTTGTCAATATCCCCAAAAGACGATATGGCAAAGGGCTATATGGCATGACATACAGCCCTCTGAAGAACTCTTGAATCCCAGTTTCGACTCATATATATGTTTCCAAAGAAAAGATATGCATGCTGCATTATGTATATATATATATATATATATATATTTATACGTAGTGGTCTCATGTAACTCTTGTCATCTATATTCATCTACATATACATACCCGTTGTACCCCACCCACTCTAACACATATAGGTACAGTTACACGCACCCCAACAACCACACAAGACTATGTAGCGAAATAGGTATGTAGTTCTCAAAACTACGTACAAGTCGTGCGTAGAGAAACCCCCCGACGCTACTTCATATCCACATACCCCGACTTCCGCACCGTCTCCCGAAACATAGCCTTGCAAGGAACCCGGCTCCCCAGCCGCGCACACAGCAAAAACGCACCACTCAGCTTCCGATGCAGACTATACGTCTCCTCCGGCGGCGGCGCCAATCTCTCCCGCAGCATCACAGGGATAAAACTCTTGACGCGTTCCGTGATAGTCTGGTCCTTGAAGTCGTACACATCCGGTGCTGAGTCCGTAAAGGGCTCTGCGAGGGTGAGCACAGACTGCGTGTGGGCATCCAGCATGGTCTTGCTCTCGTGGCCCGTGAGATAGCCCAGGCTTTCGGAGAGGGTCTTGATGGAGGCGCGGTCGGAGCGGGAGGCTGCTTCTAGGAGCTGGACGTACTGCCGGACAAAGGCCTCGGGGTACTCTCTTGAGGCTCCAAAGTCGAGAAGGACCAGCTTGTTGAGCCGGGCGTTGTAGAGGAAGTTGGTCCAGTTGGGGTCGGTCTGCATGAAGTTGAATTCGGTCATTTCGCGGAGGCAGAGGCGTAGGATTTGGGTGCCGATCCAGTCGCGCTGCTCCTGCGTGAGGGACTTGACGCGCGTGACGCCTTGGCCCTCCATGAAGTCCATGGTAAGGACCTGTTTGCCACTGGCGGCGAGGTGCACGTCGGGAGAGAGGAAGACGTCCTGATCGCCCTGGAGGAGGCTGCGGTAGCGGAGCGCGCATTGGGCCTCGCGCTCGTAGTCGCATTCCCAGCCGAGTTCTAGACGGGCGTTATCAATGGTCTTGTTGAGGTAGAGACCCTTGGGAAGCAGTTGCGTGGCATTAAGAAGTACACCCAGGTTGTCGAGGTCCGAGTTGATGGAGTCGGCGACGCCAGGGAACTGGATCTTGACGGCGACCTTTTTGCCGTTGGAGCTAAGGGTGGCTTTGTGGACTTGTCCGATTGACGCAGCGGCGATGGGTGTCTCGTCGAACTCGCTGAATAAATCGCGCCAGTTGTCACCCAGATTGCTTACGAGGACTCGGTCTCGTTGCCAGGCGGGCATGTAGTCTGCTCTGTCCTGGACGCGCTGTAGCACCTCCTGGATTGGGGCCGGGAGCATCTTAGAATCCTGGAAGCTCATCATCTGCCCGAGCTTGAGAGCCGCACCGCGCATCCGTGACAGTTTTGCCACTATTCGCTCCATGTTCTTGCCGCTTAGTAGGACGGAGCCCTCACCGCCGCCGCCAAATGCCCTGCTTACACTCTCCGTCATGGCACCCCCCAGCATTCCGGCTGCGAGGCCGCCATAGTTCCAGAGACGGCTGAAGCGTGATGCTGGAACCTTGGATTCTCGCAGGGAGTATACAGGTGCTGGCGCTGCTCCGGCGGCTGCGGAGGCCGGTTCCGCACTGCCTATGTCCTTGGCCAACTCGACAATCTCTGGGTCGATTTTCGTCGACTGAGACTTTGACTCAGTATCACCGTCGTGGGAATCTTGCATAGATGAAGAGTCGATAGGCTTGGCTGGCTGAGACACATGTACAGGTGCAACAGATTCTTGTGCCGGCTGAGATTCCACAGACCTTTCCGATTTTGCAGACTCTGTCGCTACCACTTCTGGGACCACAGGTGCGGGATATGGCCAGTGTCGCAACGGATGTTCCTTTGCAGGGAGTCCACGCTCACGTCGCTCCTTTGCAGAAGCGGCCTTTTTATTTCGTAGCGAACTCAATATAGTTGAGCCATGAGACGTGTGGAATATGTTTACGTCGACATTGTCTGGCACGTCTCGTTGCTCTGCAGCAAGTCTTTGAGCCTCTAGCCTCTGTTGGTAGGCTTGGTTAAAGGCTATGTTTGAAGCGGTGTCTCTCGATTTCTTCTGTACACTCTCCGGTTCGGCAGGTATCGGCTGCGACGGCCGTGGCGGCGACGGGGTGAAAGCTGCTGGTGTTGTCCGTGACGCACCGCCAACGGCGTCACTGGCTGCTGCTCCATCGTGCTTCGCGGAATTATCTGGTAATCGTGTAGCTCCTCCACTGACATCGTCTGCAGATGCTTGCCGCCATTCCGGTCTCACAGCCGACGTTCTGCGGTAAGCATCGAGCTGTCGGGACCTGAGGGCGATGTGCTTGGCAGCAACGGAGCGGGAGGCGCTGAGCAGCGCCGCAACATCAATCGCCAAGTCAACGAACCCCATGAGGACTTGGCCGCCTCTAGCGACAGAGGTACATCGGCTCGCAAGCTGTGGCGAGAGCTGTATGTTGTTGATAGCGAAGTTGAGCGCGTGGGAAAATAGCTCTACACAGATGAGGTGGGCATTTTTGCACGCGGCAGTACTGGTGACCTCATCATGTCCATTAATCCATTGTCCAGAGTGGAGTATGCAGCTAAGCGGGTCGCCGTGGCCAGGTGGCACCGTGGCAGCACCGTGGCAGCACCTTAGGTACCTTTAGGTATGTACCTCATCAGGTAGGTATGTAGGTAGCTCAGGAACAATCTACACCTCGTGACTGTGAGTGGGCATCTTTGGGTCACAAACCGTGATGCACCAAATTATAACACATAGAAGGCAGTTGAAAAGACGCTGAGTGTATTCATTATGTGGGCTGTATCTTATCGATCGGGTACCACGACCGGCCAATGCTTGTGCAAAGTAGATATCCAATTGATCGTCTTGTCGAATCGAAGCCAATGCGATTCATGTCTCTCAAGAAGGCACAAGCGCGGAAGATGCCAATAAGACGTATTGATCCCTCTAAAAATAAGAGTATCACATAGTTCCTTAGTGTAACCAAATTTTGTGTAATATGCGTAACTTTGCGTATTCGCTGATGATGAAATCATAAATGCTTGAGTAAAACTAAACGTATCCATCTACTCCTTGGATGGGCCCGGTCTTGTCACGCTCCGTAAAAGCGATCCCCTGGGCTTCATAGGCGTAGACTGCGCAAAAGAATTCCTTGATGATTTGTTTTTGGGGGTCGCCATTTTGCTCCAGAGTCTTTGAGCTGCGGGAGTCAAGTCACCCGATACTCTGGGACTGCTAGGAAATCTGGGTACTTGCGGGGTTGCAGCCTTTCCTGTGAGCCCCATCCGTGCAGATTCTTTGTTTGATTTCGAAATGCGGTCCACCATCCGCTCATGTAGTAGCTCTCGCTTCCGTTGGTCCTGTAACTTGAATGGATTGTGCGCGTCACCAGGTCCCAGATCTATTCTGAGCGGAGTTTTCTGGGCCCCATCATCATCTTCCTCATCATCATCAACAAAAGAGTATCCGTTCACTCGGGGCGTCTCACCTCCTCCCACGAGGCTGGAATCTTGATCGCACTGGCGTGGCCTGCCAGCGATGGCCTCTTTTACAGCTGAAATGGTGGGCGAGGGAGGACGCCGGGGTGCGTTTAGCTGAGGTGCCCTGGTGTTCGCGTAATCTATTGACCTAGGAGCCATGCGTGAGGCCTCCTCGGCTCGTTGGGCAATAGTGACAACGCCATCGTCCAGGCCTTGAGGTTGAAACATCAGGCTGTTCTGGGGTGCAGCATCCCAGGCATCCGGCCTTGCTGGTCGGTCATGGCGATCCTTGATGGCAAGATTTTTCCGCTCAAACCCATCGTCTACAAGACTCTGTGTGAGAGACAGCCTGTCCGACACTTGTTTTTGTTTAATCATTTGCTTGGAAGCAAGCTTGTTCTCACGCCACAGCCAAGCGTATTTGTCGGCCTTCTTCTGATTCTGCTTGTCCACTAGCCTGTAGAAGCTCTCGTTATCTTCGCTTGTGTAGGTCGCCTGGAACTGCGATAAACTCATGCTGGTGTCGAGTCGAGGTTTGCTCGTTACCACAGTGGGAGCAACAGATGAAGGAGTGTCTCCCACAAACGCAGTTGGCGTGCGTCCTCCATCGGCCGTGAATCGAGCTGACGAATGCTTGGTGTTTCTGCCTGGAGTCATGACGGTCCGAAGCCGAAGGCCAGCGCTTGAAATCCAAGCGGCATCTTTGGATTCTACTGCGTCCAGATATTCTTGCTGAATCTGAGTCTCCAAGAGGCCTGGGAAGAAGTCTCGAGCTATGATGTGGGAGATGACCTCGGTGTAGTAGTCTTCGTCTAGGACCTTCTTCGGGCGCTTGATCTTCTTTACCGGAGGCGGTGCCGGCATCAGATCTGTATCGACCCTTTTCCGCACCAAGGCTGCGGAGGCCTTACTGGGAGCTGGCGACTCCATGTGAAGGTACCTAGCGTCGTGCGCGTGTGTGCAATCCTAAGCGGGCTGATGTCGTTGAGTGAGTTGATTTACGGGTGCCGTGTTGTAAACTTGTAGGTGGATGGATGATGCAGCGACGCTGAAGCGTCTTCCTATTTTGCTCGACTGTAGGTGGTGCTGGCGGATCTGATGGCAGAATCTGGAACGTCATGAAAGCAGCATGATTTCCAGCAACTAGAGACGGGACGGTGGTGTTATATCTCGAAATTTGACGTTGACTCTGACCAAGTCGGAGCTTTGAGGATGATGTTGAAGGTGGGGCTATTGATTGTCTCGACTTCGAAGTTGGCCGGTGACATGCGGACCCGCTCATGCAACTAAGCGGGCTCAAAAGTGCCGTGTCAATCGAATTTTCTAGCCGGCAGCTGGGACAAGTTGGCCAATGGCCATACAGCATTGCCACAAACTCAGCCTGTGGTTGGCCAGACGACGCCTCGGATGGACCCATGAAGCCTCGTGCTTGTGTAACCCGGGCGGCCGGGCCCCAGCCAAAAGAACCCCCCTGCCTTGCCTCTGCCCCACGTTCCCAATCAATGCCTCGGATTTGCACCTCCAACGCGCAAACACCGTACAGACGCCGATTTTTTTTCTCAGGTTCTCCGGCCGCGGAATCGCTTGGCTCTAGTTATTACCACTCAAGTCTTCTCGTCCAGCCTGATAGATACTAGACTATTTCTTTATTATTTCTACATTTCCTTTGGTTTTGGCCTCGCCTTCGCCGCTCCTCGCCCGCTCACTGCGACCGGCGCTCTGCCAAATTCTCAAGTTGCCGAATTGTCAAGTTGCAACTTGTCAAACCGCCATCATGTCTCAGGAAGCTGTCGATCTCAAGAACCAGGGCAACAAGGCCTTCGCCTCTGGCGACTACATTGGTGCCGTCGACTTCTACACAAAGGCCATCCAGCTGAATGACAAGGAAGCCACTTTCTTCACCAATCGTGCTCAAGTGCGTATATAAAAGCCTGACCCAGGCTTCGGTTTGGGACGGACGATTCTTCTTTCTAGTCGTGTGACTGACGATTGAAACTCGACTCTTGTTTCCTACCATTGCAGGCGCACATCAAAACCGAAGCATACGGATATGCTATTCAAGATGCCGGGAAGGCGCTGGAGCTGAATCCCGGCATGGTGAAGGTTAGTAATCATTCATGTATACTGCCGTGCCTGCGCCGCGGAGAACAGAATTTCAGCTCATCATACTTTGCAGGCTTTCTACCGACGTGGTCTTGCCCGAACTGCCATTCTGCGACCCAAAGAAGCAATCAATGATTTCAAGGAGTGTGTCAGACTAGACCCCAACAACAAGGATGCGAGACTCAAGTTGGAGGAGTGCAAGAAGATAGTGCGACAAATGGCCTTCTTCGATGCCATCGAGATTGGCGACGAACCCTCAGCGGCTGAAGGCATTGACCTTGATTCCATGGTGATTGAAGACGGCTATGATGGCGTCCGACTTGAGACTGAAATGACACAAGAATTCATCGACGACATGACTGAACGATTCAAGAACAACAAGAAAATTCACCGCAAGTATGTCTACCAAATCATTATTGCAGTCAAGAAGATCATCTACGATGAGGCAACCATGGTGGAGATGCAAATACCTGATGATGTTGAGCTTACCATTTGTGGAGATACTCACGGTTCGTAACCTCTGATTTCCTTTCCACAGATATCTTGTAAAGCACATTGCTGATTCGAATCACGTCAGGCCAATACTTTGATTTGATGGAGCTATTCCGTCGTAATGGATCGCCCAGCGACAAACACTGGTACCTGTTCAACGGCGACTTTGTCGACAGAGGCTCATGGTCAACTGAGATCGCTTTGCTATTGTATGCCTACAAATGGCTGCGGCCAAACGGTTTCTTCCTCAACCGTGGTAATCACGAGACAGACGATATGAACCGCGTCTACGGCTTTGAGGGAGAGTGCAAAGCCAAATATAACGACAGGTACGTGACCACGACGTGGGGTACCACGAGTGTAACCACTGTCTAAATTTTACAATGCATGAATAATACTTACCATCTTTTCTCAGAGTGTTCAAGCTCTTCTCGGAGAGTTTCTCTGCCCTGCCACTGGCCACGCTGGTCGGCGAAAAGTATCTGGTTCTCCATGGTGGTCTGTTCTCTGACGACAACGTTACACTGGACGACATCCGGAAGCTCAACCGACACAACCAGAGACAACCTGGGCAGTCTGGCCTCATGATGGAGATGCTGTGGACTGACCCGCAAGACGCGCCTGGCCGATCAGCGAGCAAGCGAGGTGTCGGACTGCAATTCGGACCCGACATTACCAAGAAGTTCTGCGAAAAGAACGGACTCGAGGCCGTTATTCGAAGCCACGAAGTTCGCATGGCTGGCTATGAAGTCCAGCACGACGGGAGATGCATTACAGGTACGCTCCAGTTCTCCAAAATTCCTCTGCCTGCTTTATATCACTCTATCTGGGTTTCGTTTTTAACACGACTAAACTAGTCTTCTCCGCGCCCAAATATTGCGACTCAACGGAGAACAAAGGTGCATATATCAATGTGAAGTCGGATTATAAGCTACAATACGAGCAATTCGACGCTGTACCGCATCCGAACATCAAGCCCATGGTAAAGCCCCCTTGAACTAGACGGGATTCCAGCACCAACCGTCTCCGCATCCTTTTCTTTCTATTTACTGACTGTGTTGTCCAGGCATATGCCCAAAATTCTCTTATGTCATCCTTGATGTAAAAGAAGAAGAATATCCAAGAAGAAATCCACACACATCATGGCCAAGGATATAATTAATTTACAGCAACAAGACACAACTTACACCCCACACCCCGCGAAAATCCCCGCAAACTATCATAATGAGAGCATTGGATCCGGAGTCAGGAAAGGGTGGCATGCATTGGTGATAAAAAACTTTGCGTTTTTGTTCTTAATTTTTCAGGTCTGGTATCGGATGGTGCATCATGCAAAGAAAAAGAACAAGTAAAAAAAAAGAAAAAAAAAAAAAGAAACAGATACCAGGTTACATAGAGCAGAAAATACCAGTACATCAAGATCTATGACAGCAATTTCTCCGTCGTTGATCGTCATTATAACCAGTCATCCTCCTCCCCTCTTTCCTTGTCGTCAATCCTTCGCCGCTGCAGACTTTTCTTCTACGCGCCGGAACACCTCCTCCTGGGCCACCTGCCCAAGTAACAGCCCCAGCCAGTTTGACGACCCCTTCATCCGCAGCACAAACTGCGTGTCTGCCTCCCTACTGCCCCTGTAGGCCGTGATGGCCGCTGCAAAGGAGTCCATGTCCTCGCGCGGCAGCCTCACCCAGCATATGGAGTCTTGGGCTTTGAGAATATCAATGGGGATGGCAGAGCCGGTGAGCCCGAGAAATTGAGTCAGCGCGGCGGTCATGTATGACTTGACCATGAGGTTATCTAGCGTGATGGGTTGGGGGCCGTCGGTTGCGAGCTCGAGGTATGCGTACGACCAGGGTTGTTCGGCGAGGGGGATGGCGAAGGTGTGGGAAGTGTGGGTGAAGTCTTGGCCGTGTTCCGACATTTTTATATCCTTTTTTGGGGGATGGGATTTTGTGCTCCTTTGTTGATTTTTTTCTTCTTTGGCTATGCGCTATGCGCTGTGTTTCCGATTAGGATTCTATTTCTGAGAGCTTTGGGAACATTATCATTTTCGCGCTTCAAATACCTTCGTACGCTGTTGTTCTACGGAATTTGTCGAGGATGTATGCACGTAGGTACCTAAGGTACAGGTATGTATGTAGATGGCTTTTTCGAGGCACGTGTGACGTGACGTCCATGTAGTTGCAATATCGCCTACAAGCATATCTATTCCATCAAGCCCCGCAATTAGGTAATTAGCAACTTCCCGACTTTAGCACCTTTCAGCTTGTACGCTGTGAAGGCTGAAGCCCAAGCAAGACCACTTCAACCGCGACTGTCACTCTTAGGTCCGAACATCGAATACAGCAACCCCCATCTGACGAGGGCATCCGTTTCGAAGCTCACCACCTACCCTCTCGCACGGACTGAACTCCTCGTCGCAATCCATGTCTAACTTCGTCACGTCCGGGCAGCAGCGCTACCTGCGCGCCTGCATGGTCTGCTCCATCGTCATGACCGCTTCGGTGCGAAACCCCCTCCTAGTACAACATAGGAATCTTGAGCGACGACCTGCAGCTCTCAAAAAACATCAAGAACTACCCGATACAACGAATAATACTAGCACAACCCAGGCCTCTAACATCGTGATAGCGCTTCCGCGACGAAGGATGTCCCAACTGCGAAGAATTCCTCCACCTCGCCGGCTCACAGGACCAAATCGAGAGCTGCACATCACAAGTCTTCGAGGGGCTGATCACGCTGGCCGATCCTTCTAAATCGTGGGTTGCCAAGTGGCAGCGTTTGGACGGCTATGTGGCGGGCTTGTATGCGATCAAGGTGTCGGGGCTGTTGCCGGACGAGGTGCGGAGTACTCTCGAGGAGGAGTATAGAATACAATATATCCCGTGGGTCAACCCGAGGCGAGGGGGGTCGAGAAGATGATGCGACTTGGACCGTGAACGTGCTAATGTGTTTGCGTTTGATAGGAGAGACGGCACCGAGACGGCGTTGGATAACTAGACGCGAGGGGACAGGTTTCGAAGAGAAGCTTTGTGTCTCTTTCTCTTGTTACATTTTGAACAGTTGATTTGCTGGAGTTTTGGTGAGGATATGGCGTTTGAGGGGTGGACACACCGAGAACAGAGCACTGTGGAAAGATCGTCGGGTTGTTTCTAGTCATTATTCATGGTATCTAAAAAAAAACATATAAGCTTCCTGGATGCATCGACATCTTCTTTATTTTCTCCCACACGAAACCATACGCCCGCGGCCCGCGTCCCGATTGTAACTATGCGAAACCAAACGCCCATGTCCCAAATGTACAAGTTCCTCCCTAGCCCGTCTCATGGTCTCATGAGTTTCGCTGTTTCTTGCCCGACGACATGTTGAACCCAAAGCCCGCAGACTCGCGCGACCTCTTCCGTTCCATCTCCTCGCGCATAATCCTCTCAGCTTCGCTCATCTTCTGGGGCTGTTCAATCTTGCTGGGCTTCTTGGGCCGACTTCCCGCCAGCGCGTTCTTCTTGGCCTGTGCAAAGACATTCTTGGTCTGCGGCTTGGCCCCGATCTTCATCGATACGACACCGCCGCCCGAGCTAGCTGGTTTCGATTCCGTTGCGCCATTGCCTTGCGTCGTCTCGCCGGCCACGACCAAGGAAGAGCCGTCTAACGAAGTCGTCTTTCTCTCTTCACCACCCTCAGCATCCACCGTAGTCCCAATCCCGTTCTTGGCGGCCTTTTTCGACCCAAACGACAGCGTGATCTTCTCGTCGCCATCCTGCCTCCTCAGCTCCCTCTCCTCCTCTTTCGCTTCCGAAGAACCCGCACTCGCACTCGCCTGCTGCTGTGCCCTCCGAATCTGCTCCCGTATCATGCGCTGCTCGAGCTGCTCATCCCCCTGATCCTGCGCCTCCTTCCTCCTCAGTGCCTCCTGCCGCCTCAACGCGTCAGGCGAGTTATCGATCCACGAGATATGAATCCCTTTTTCTGTCTCCTCCACTCGACATATGCCCTCCTTTCCGAGATATTTCGCAAATTCAGTCAGAGACGGCCACCGCGTCGCGTTCATATGGATGTGCTCCTTATTGGCAATATATTCCTGGTAGAAGTGATTCATCTGGACTTGTTTCTCGCCGTGGCCTGTCTTGAGCAGCTGTAGGAAGTCGCGGAGGAAATCTTCACTGAATTGGTTGATGAATTTCTTGGGGTCTTCGCCTACGACGAGCATTTGCCGGACGTGGCTCTCGGATTGAGTGTGCATTTTGAAGCCGTTGGCGTCGCGGCATTGTTTTTCGCAGACTTGGCAGTACCATCGCAGACGTTGGAGGCCTTTACTTTTGAGTTTGTTGGCGAGGTGTTTGGTTGAACCGACTTCTGCTTTGGGCATTTTGGAGGTGGTGCAGTTGTTGGTTCTGTTTGTGTATTCGTAGCGTAGATCTTTATGTATTCATGTAGCTTCTCCTTTGCGACGAGGAGAACAATTGAGGGTGGTGCTGATAGCGGTTCGTGGTTCAAAATGCGATGTTGCGCTGGAAGTTCACGGCCTTGGACCTTGGTGGGGTCGTCTGACAGCCTTGCAACTTTGCAAGTTGCAGGCTTAAATAAAGTACCCACTACATAGGTACATTAGGAGGTACCTAGGTAGGTACCTAGGTAGTCTCATCACGCGCCCCGTTACATACATACATCACACATGCAAAGCATCGACTCTTTGCGCCACCCATCACCTCGAGGCCTCTCCATCTGTCCGTCAACTTCTTGTCAGACAAATCCTTCCATCGTGAAAACTTTCAAGTTGCCTTCTTTTCTTTCTATCATCTTGCAGGCTCCTTGCATAGGTCGACTCCAGACGATATACCCTCCATATAACGCAGAGCGTCACTCCTTCTTCCAGTCTTCAGCGACTGTTCCTTCACGGCAATACAAAGCTGCACACCTCAAAAGTGGACAGACAGACTAGGCAACCAAGATCGCCATCGCTCACTAGCACATCATGTCTGAGCGTAAAGTTCTTCAGGTGCGTCTTTCTCGTGTCTATCGCAGACCCTCCTGAACAGTCATCTTCTGTCACATTGCATACTGACCATTTGTGCTTGAACAGAAATACTACCCCCCCGACTTCGATCCCCGCGACATCACCCGACGGCGCGGCGGGCGCAAAGGCCAGGAACAGAGCGGCACGCGCATCCAAACAGTGCGAATCATGGCCCCCTTCAGCATGAAGTGCACCACGTGCGGCGAATTCATCTACAAGGGCCGCAAATTCAACTCGCGCAAAGAAACAAACGTGGAGCACAAATACCTTAATATTCAAATCTTTTTACTCCACATCAAATGCACCCGCTGCAGCGCGGAAATCATCCTCCGGACTGATCCCAAGAACAACGACTACGCCATGGTCAAGGGCGCGGTGCGCAACGCAGAGCCCTGGCGGAATCGTGCCGCAGAAGAGGAGTCAGTGGAAGAGCGGCTCGATCGGCTGGAACGCGAAGAGGCAGAGGCGGCGGGCGAGGAGGAGAAAAATGCCATGGCGGATCTGGAGGCGAAGAATGCGGATGCGAAACTGGAGATGGCTGCGGGGGATATGCTGGACAAGATTCGGCAGCGGAATGCGCGGATTCATCAGTCGGAGAAGGAGGGGACAGATTATGTGGATTCAGTTGTGCGGCCTGAGGAGGAGGAGCGTGCTCGACAGGAGCGGGAAGATGAGGAGGCGGCGAGGAGGGTATTTGCTGAGGCTAAAGCGAGAGCTGCTGTTGAGGAGGTTGTACCTCTCGACAGCGGCATGAGCGATAGCGGCAAGGACGGTGTGAAGGCTGAGACAACAGTTGATGGCTTCAAGATTCCACCGCTGCCCACGACGTCATTCAAACGTGTATTAAAAAGGAAGAGGGATCATGCGGCGTTACTGGGCATCAAGAAAAAACCGTCACTAGTATGAAGTACTTTGCTTGAAGGAAAGTATTATGCATTATTACGCGTGTTAGGGAATAGTTTAATATTTTTTTTGGCATTTCAAGCACGTGATACTTTTTAAAGAAGTGGAAGTGACTGTGCTACAGACCGCAAGCATTCAGATGTATTCTGCTATTACGGTGAACTGGAAATGAATTACGAAAGCTGTAAAACTTATCATCCTATACTCCAAACACCTGATCATAAGACATTATCCAATGTCCATTCAAAGTTTCAGATGGATAAATAACATTGATCATTACCATTCACTCCTCTTGAACAGTACTAAGAAGGACGGACCGAATAAGACGTCAAACCAACTGTAATCCCAAAACGCCGTCAAGTGAAGGAAGAAAAAAAACCGTGTTTCGTACGTCGAGAGCTCATGCAATGTAACATATGTGTATGAATAATTCCTCGTTGAATTGGATGTACGAGTCGCCCCATGGCGTGAAGTGAAAATAGAATGACTTGACTCAAATTTGTTTTTCTGTCGCATTGTAGAATGCGACTTGAGATATGGCCGGCTGCGGTCGTCTAATGTTGATAGTCGCTAGATATACTGCCATTGCTGGACATACTGCCGTTGGAGCTAGTACTCGAACGGGCAGACCTGGATCCGTTGGCCTCCATTTGACGCTTCGTGTGTTCGTGCATGAATTGAGAATAGCTTATCAGACTTCGAGGCGGTTGGGGCGAGCTGGACATCATATTGTACGAGTCTTGTGAGGTGGGCATTGTGAACGAAATGTAACAAATGCGACTATTAAGAATTTCCGACACTGTTGATGGAAAAAAAGAAGGCAGCAGTGGATGCTATGGTGGAACGTTGGACGAAGCGTATTGGTTTGGAGGTTTGGAGGTTCGGAGAGTTTTGGATGGCAAGTTGGATCGTGATGGTCTGATATCTTTATGACTTGTACGTTGGCTGTGGAAGAAAGAATCGAGCTGAAGCAAGTGGACGAGGAACGGGGAGTGGATTTTCAGGGTCTTTATGAATCGGGGAGGGGAAAGGGACCCAAAGGGACTTGGACCAGACGGGGGGGGGGGGTGTGCCCACTGCCCACTGCCCAGGCTTCTACGGAGTAGACCACCAGACCCCGTCCCCATGCGCCACTGACGCCTCTGACGCCTCTGACCAGTGACGATGCGTGGCCCCACCGGGAAAGCCTGGGAGTGGAGCCTGACCCTTGTCAGTGGGTGAGCACCTGCATGCGGATGGGGCATGGTGCAGCGGCAACTGCGGAGCCGCCCCGCCCAGCCACTCTCCAGTCAGCCTGCAGTTCTGCTCATGTTCTCACGGCAAGAGCGACCGGGGAGGACGCCAAAAAGTTGGCTTTCGGTCGGCAAATGACACAACAAACACTACACGAATGCCGCATGCTTATCCGAGCCAAAAACGACAATACCTACGTCAAACGTTGGATAAAGGGGAACCGCTAGAGCTGGCAATGCATGATCATCATGGACGATGAAAGGCACCACAAAAAGTTTCAGCCTTTGGATTTGCGGCTTTGCGTCTTGTAGAAAAGGGTACATACGGCTGCGAAGTGCGGGTAGCGGAAGACACATGTCTCAACTTTTTTTTGTTTTTGTTCTTCTTTCCTGCAACTCAAATCACCGTCAATTCATGGTCAAACCAACGCCAGTCAATTGTTACTGTGCAAAGCAAAGAAACTTTTCATCAAATTCGCTCGCTTTGTTGGGGTTGGGAGTGCGCCACTTGAACTAGGTAGGTAGGTACCTACCTACCTATGTATGATAGGTAATGTACCTATGGCGTATGTACATACATACATACGTAGCACGGATCCGGTGCCCACGATTTCGTCACATGGAAATGCCGATCCACCAACGTAATAAAGTGAAAGAGAGAGCTTTCTGTCAACTCAGGAGTCAGGACCGACACGGCCTCAGGGGCGCAGGGTCTTTGCCATCAGAAAGCTAACTGAGAACACACACAGCAAACAAGCATTCCGTACGACTGCCATGGACATGACGAGATGGCTAGTCAGATTAGACAATGGAGTCATGCGGTGTCACATGTCCCGGGAATTCCAATCTTGACTCGTTAATACCTATAGACCGGCGGTTGCGCAGGCGGCGCTCTTTGCGAATGTGTGTTTCAACTTTGTTACGACCAGGCGGCTGATGGCTACAGCTTCCACGGAGCATCCGCCATGAGATCAATGACCACACTCAATTTCCTCCACGAAGGGTCCCTGGGCTCGCCCAAGCCGAACTTTACGCTAGATTCCGAGCGGGGGAGAAGCCGTCTCTTTGATGAGCAAAAGACCCCGATGTTTGTGGCTAACGACTTTTTCGGCGAGGCCCACGGGGAAACAAGGGTTCATCGAGACAACAACAACAACAACAACAGCACTTCCAGCTAGGTAGTCCGAGCTAATAAACCATTCACGTCCGTCAATTTACAGTACAACTTGTATATCAGACGAAGATATTATTAGTCGAAAGATTGAGGTATTTCTGTACGGAGGAACCCACAAACGACCAAGAGGCAGCACAAGTTACAGCATTCCTATCCACGAATCGCGGAAACACAACCTGTCGCCAACCATCAACGAGATTGACTCTCGACCCGTTGAGAAAAGGCAATCTCACTGAATCTGGAGAAACTGGATTCGCTTGTGGATTGTGCTTTACCGAAACGGGGCCGCCGTCAAATCGACCGTTGTTGCACCCCCCATCGCCTCCACCCCCATCTGCCGGTGATGTCACTTCTCGACCAGGGAAAACTGGGAATCATTCCCACAAATAGGGGTCTGACGTTACATACAAACCTGAGCCATAATTGAAGGTACCATGACGCTGAATATGTTATATGTGCATATGTACCGTCATGTTGATAACGTCAAGAAACTGGCAAGCTTCAAAGCCGATCTCGTGCTACTGCTAACATGGTGAGCAGTCACAGGCTACGGCGAAGCCGCATTACGTAGCCTCACATTCAGGCCGTACCACACGGGGAAACCAAGTCAGGCCTCTGTCGATCTCTACGAATCTGTTTTCCAGCCCGATATGTGTTATGACGATGAGAGTGCACACGAGGCGAAGGGGCAGGTTTTTTTCGGCATTCTGGAATTCTGCGACGGCGCGACGTCATGACCAAAGCGGACGCTACACGATGACTCTACATGGCACAACGTCATTGTCTCGACGCCTCTCGAATTATCTCCCCGACTAAAGACTGCCGCAGTGCCGTCACTTTTCTTGGACCCCGGGACCACAACGAGCATTCGCCGTTGAGTAGCTCGGACCCTGAGAATGTATACCAGACAGGTACCTATGTATGGCTCAAACAAGTCTCAAAAGTTAAAACAAACACTCGGCGCCCAGATAGGCAGATAGCTTGGCTTTTCCTTGGCTGTGCTGAGGGCATCAAGTTTCTTGTCCACAGCACGGCCCATTGAATTGGAGTTCTCAGAATAGACTGTACAATGGTCTACATATGTAGGTATATAGCACTCCGTAGATCGACCAAGTCAGGCCGGGGTCCTCTTTCTTTATTAAGCCCCTTCCTTTTGAGTCTGGGACCACGCGACAGCCAATTATCGCGTGCTAGCCAAGTGTCAAGAGGATTGTGCCCAGCAAACGAACAGCCCATTGATTGCCTGATCTTTGAACACATTCCACGGCTTTGCCAGGCATTGTCGTGAAAGATAGAAAACAACTACCATAAGGGACCGGCTGCAAAGACTTCCAAGTTTCGAGCCTGGGTGGCCACTGGAGAGATTCAGAAAGATGCAGCGCATTACTGAATGAACTGTGTCGGATGGGCTTGCAGCCATGGCCAAATCATAAACCCCGAGAGTAAGAATTCGTGCATTGACGCACGGGATATGCATGTTTAATTCCCACGATTTACTCTGGGGTTTGCAAGTTTCTTGGAATTAAGTGGCTCCATAAGACTCCCGAGCATCACCACCGCCGCCTGGCCCCCCTCATAACGGCGTGTCCGGTCATGCTTCTTTTTCATACATTGAATGAAACAAAGCTTCTCATAGCCTGGGCAAATTTTCCTATGCGGCGAGCCCGATGACGTTGAGTGGTGTCCCTCATCGAGGCTCTTGGCTCAGCGACGCGCGTCTCTGATGTGTGTCGAGACTCGGGACGCGTCACGAATCGACTGCACGAGGCGAGCCTGAGCGTTCGGAATACACACGGTCACGGCTTACTCAAGTCGTTGTCTTCTTGGCACAGACTTTCGTGTCATGGACTCGTGAATCTTTGCAGGCTTGGTATGGTAGGTGAAGATGTGTCATTGCTGAAAATGAAATATGTAGCAGCCTCACGCGAGTTGCAACGGCTCGTCGGGTGCCTCAATCGGCTTGTTCTCCAAGTCTCGTCTATGCCGACGTCCCACCCTATCTATGCGAGGGAATCTAGGTACTCTTTACTTCGACACCAAATGTGCGACCAACTTTAACAAGATAGACGACTGCACAACATCTGCGATGGAACCCCTGTCCGAGTCGTTCACCTCATACCTAGGAGGTACGTATGTATGTACCTATCGTTATATCATAAGTACATATATGACCCTCATCCACGTATCGCGACTCGCGACACGCGACTCGCGAGAACTTCGCCTGACCTCGTATCCTGCTGTCCCTAGTCTGTTCAATGCAAACAACCATGAACCCTACCAATTCGCTCCTTCACATCGACATCGGCCCACCACGGCAGTGACGGCACACTATGCGTCGAAACCGAAAGGAGTTCACATCATCGCCACGAACGAGTAGAATGGACTTGAAAGTGATTATGTACAGCGCGGATTCCAAGTTCCGCTATCATGGCACAAGAGCCCCGAGCTAAGAAGGCCAGAAGCTACCTATGATAACATCGTCAAAAATTACACCTCAAGACCTCACGCTTCCTATGAGCAAGAAACACAACCATTTGCCGGTTTTAGTCCCGTCGATGATTCCAAGACTGCGAACATGAACACCACGTCATCTAACGCCGCGCTCGATACTGAATACAAAACGCCAGACACACAAAAATACGACCCTTCTGCCGTCGGGCTGGGGAATTTCGAGGAACTGCCTCCTGCGGTCAATCTGCGACTCCGTTCTCTTTCCTTGCTTCGCAGTAACCTGTCCCAGTGACCCTGCGTGATGCTCTGTGTCGGGTCCTGGTCCTCAAAAGCAAAAATAACGTATAAAATTTGAGAAAATGCGACGTCTGCTCGCCACTCCGGATATATCTTTTCCCTTTCGCTGCCTTAGTAGGTACTATGCCACACTCCCTGTAATTGCTGTGATGCCCTGTGCTCAAAGATAACGAAGCAGGCGGGCGGGCATATTCTCTAAGAACTTCAATGTCTTGTGAGCAAGGTTGCTTAAGTTGCGTTGTCCTGTTATCGCGTAGGTTTCGCTCGTTGCAGGAGGGAATCTGACTCCCCAAGTCTGCCTGCGCGGGAGGTTGATTGAGTTTTGCTTTGGAGTTTGGACCATCGCCTAATGAGCCCGCGACAGTATATCGATCATCTCAAAAACCGTGGGCTCACGTATTCATTGAGAGAGGTCTCAATACCCTAAATGCTGCCACAATCAAAAGCTGGTCTTCTCCACGTGGCGCCAGCACTTAGTGATGAAATCGTGGAAGTTGGAAGGAACTACCTCTGTCTCGCCTCCAGAATTGACTAATGACTTCTGCTGTGCTGGCAGAGGTCTCGCATATGATTGGAGAAAAGAAGAAAAAGAACACAGGTTAGGTGATAAGATATCAAGAGCCGTACCAAAATAAATCGCCGCTGCAATTGCTACCAGATGACGTGGAGTGAGTGCATGAGATTGATGACGGACAGATTGATAAGCCAGCCGCGATTGATCCTGCATGCACTATCGACTGATGAGGCTGTTGCTGATTGCCAGCTAATAAATAAGAACGGCCATGCACCACCAGTGCACCATCCACAAAATGAAGAGAGAGCTCTCAGTCTGTCAATCGTGATTCGTCATCGTGAACGCCACGAGAACCGGATCACGATTTCCGCTTTCTTTATCTCGCATGAGTCTCAAGATTTGAGTGCTATATCTGATGGATTGAGCAGGGTTGGTCGAATTGGGAATTTCAATTTCTTGTATGGTCGTATTCCGCCGAACTCTCCGTTTAGCGTAGACACCCAAGCTCAACCACGAAGCCGGCGTAGAATCCGCATACAAGTCTTGATTGTGCGATGAGTATGCGTACTAGGAACCAATTATTTTTCGCCGTCTTCCTGGGCTTCAGTGGTATATCTACTCTCGGTCGAGACTCGACTGCACCAAGCTATCATAAAAATAGACACGCTTCCAGATGTGCATATAAGTGCATTGTCTGTAGTAATTAAAATTATTCTTCCCTGCAACTTCATTGCTTAACGCCACAACCAGATAAACAGACCATGTTGCGGAGGTTATAGCAGTGTCGATTTGTCTTGAGATGTTATGAAGGCATCTCCGAGCCTGACGGATGCTATGAAGGCATCTCCGAGCCCGCTGCCCGATGGAATCATGTATGCTATGAACATTGAAGACAGCTCCGAGACCGATATAAATTTGACGGGTATTAGGTATTATCTGAGCCTGATTCGAAATTTGCGAGTCGGGGGGATATTATTGTAAGTTGTCCTTGGGGTTTCGAATACGCGCTCAACGGCACTTAGAAGTGTCAGAGCAAAAACAGTCTGTCCGATGTCGCGGAGGCAGCGTCATCGCGTAATTGTCAGTGGTTACATGAGCCCTGGCGTTTGGTCACCATGCCATCCCGGCCCATGATTGCCATCGTGCGTTCGCATGAAGCTTGAATCTCGAAGCGCTTGCTGAAAGACTGGGCGAGAGCGTTGCAGTGCTATCTACTCCCCAGCTTTCTGGCAGACCACTCCCCAGATTTCTCCCAGACTACTCCCGAGTCCCACTGCCCAGTGTTCTGCTTCGGTCAACGGCTTCAAGGGAGGGGGTTGGATTGTCCATCTCTGTTAGAAATTTAGAATCTGGCAATAGGCCCCGGAGTCCGGCTGCAGCCTGCCCGAGAGAATGAGGAGATCATGAGATGTATCATGTAATCTCCGGACTCCTGAGTATATGAACTCCCAGACCTCTCAGGTCCTATAGTTGCTCCTTCAATCGATTCCTTCACTCATAATCCTCACATTGAATAATCTCGGAGGCGTCGCGGACTTGGGGCGGAGGGTTGAGTAGGAGCTGAGTATCTGACACGTACTCAGGACAAATAGGGGGAATGCAAATTGCAAATTCACCGAGGATCCCTCCTGGGAAGGTAACGGTTAACACATCGGCGCACATGTTCGGCGGCGAGGGCTAAGCTATATTGGGCAGACTTTCTCTCGCTGAGCTGTACCATCGCCTCTCGTGCAGGGTGTTCCGGGAAATGCCTTCATGGTCTCATACCGATAACCTACGGGTCTCGGCGTCATCTCTTTGAACAAAAATGGACCTGTTCTTCGTGTGGTCATGTCTTTTTTCGACTTCTGGCACAAGATCTGAGGGGAAATCTAGCCATTCCCTGTTCAAATGACGCGTTCCGTCATACTCACATTAGGTGAGTCATGAATAGAAGCAGAAACATACGCCTTTTGATGTATTTGCTTTTGAGGGGGAATGAGACCTGGGGTCATGACCTCTCTTTCGCACTGTATAGTTTGCACCTTGTGCATGCCATATCTTCTTAATCACACCACTCCTCGGGGCAGCTTCAACATACGCTATTGAGTAGATAGCAGTAGAATGTTTTCACTTTCTGAACAGTCCCAGAGAAATATTGTCGCCGCCTGCGACGCAATGCCGCTGAAAAGCACTGTTTGTAAAAAAAAAAAAAAATAGAGATCTCAGATATCGTTGAAACTGACGGCGCTAAGCCCTCGTACGCGAGCGGCGATGGTGCTGACTCGCGGAGACTCCGCGTGCTCAGAAAGATACTATGCACTCCGCGTGCTCTCTCAAACAGCTCTCACTTCGTGTGCTCCCTCAGACATCAGAGGAGTGACAAGAAAATCACGGTGTCGTCGGCAGCAATGACTCAATGAGCATATTGCGGTCCTGCCGCCTGCGGATAGTCGAAATAAATATGTGATGAGAACGTGTTTGACAGATGCTACGCGAAGAGCGGCTTCTGCGGAGGATGCCTGACTATTGTAGTGATGACGACGGACGAGATTTAGGAACTATGGCGTGTTTCGAAATTCGAGGTGGATGAATAAGGAAGCATTTAAACGCACTGCTCAGCAGTCAGCACCGGGCACGAAATGGATCCATATGCGGCATAATTGAGCGCATTGGACTTTCCGAACAGCCTTTTATCTTTCCGCATCCAATCCTCATGCCGTCCGCGTTCGTTCTCAACATTAAGCGTGCTACGGGCTTCGCGGGAACTGACAGCCGGGCAGGTTGTGGTTCGTATATGCGTAGTCTTGCGCTTATTTTCTGTTGTTGACCCAGGGAATATAATGAAAATGTCTGTTCAACGCCCGACTTTGCCGTGGACCTGTGACAGATTTGCAATCGAGTCGATGTTTTCTTTGTGGGTGATGTACACCTTCAACGCGTACGGTCGTCGACTCGTCGGTGGTCCGTCCACGAGCCACTTTGTCTCCTTCAAGTCCACGACTATAGCTGGCATGTCTTTTTCTGGCATCGAATATCTTTTCTCCGCACCTCCAAGCTTTCTGCTTGTGTGAGAGCCATATGATAATCCTGACTTAGCAGTATACTGGTGGCAGTGCTTATTACGTCGTCCGAGGCTCGAGCCACTGATGAATTCAATAGCAGGGACAGTTCGTATTCTGGTTCTCTGTTATTGGGTGACTTTGTCGAAATTAGAGTCCATTGTTGACGTCGTTGCTCCCGCATCAGGGTCTTCCATCTGGAACAAAAACTCCACCTGTTCCAACTTCCGGTATCTGAGGCGTCTGTTCCCAAATTGAATTGCACCCCTAGGCGGGCCACTTGTTCAAACTTCAACTTGGACGCTGTCGAGACGCATTGCGGCCCTAACCAAGGATACGCAGAAGATGAAAGATAGGATTAACGGAAGGTGGCAGCGTCATAAATGAGACACTGTATTGTAGTGAGGATAAAATGTCCTCTGAAACTCAGCGATCACTGCCAATCAGGCTTGGTTGGACTCATATAGGGATATATAACTGAGTCACAGGGTATTAGAGCTGTGTCACAGCAACGCCTCTACTCTGGTCCCCTATGTTTCCTCTCTGCAAGAGCCACCAGCTGGGTTGACAGGGAAGATGATTGGTCACTGGACACTTAATCCGAGTTATGTAAAGAGTGAACTGGGCTTGATACGTTTCAAGTCAAGGACTCAAGGCCAGGACCGTCGTGTTACGTATAGGTCTTGGCTCCGATTCGGCGGCCAGCCACGTTGTACTCTCCTCTTGTCGCCTCCTCCGCCTCGTCGATGAAAGAAATAACGTATATGAGCTGGCGACGGATCGTGATAGGCTTCAGCTCGAATAGTTATAGCAGCCAGTGTGCTTCAGCAGGACTTTGCGCTCTATTGGAGCGAACCTTGTAGCAATGGCTGTAGCGAATTTGTCGTTGGAGGTACTCTCGGGGAGGGTTTGAGCCATTTAGGAGAAAACTCGATGAAGTTGAGGCACTGTGTCGAGATTGAATGTAGCTTTCAGTGGCTTCACCCTGGCGGGGGGTTCGTAACGGTAAGTTCGACGTTCGTAACCGCTTCGGGAAGTCTACTGTACGTGAGAGTAAGAAGGACCGTCATGGGTGCAATAGGCATATGAACAAATCTCAGCCTGGCTTAGATAAGAGCAAAGGCAAAATTGAGATGGTCCAGTATGGGTACTCGGACTCCTACAGGCTCATGGACAGTGTTTGCCTCTATCTCAGACGTGAACACTGAAGTTTCAAGTCTTCCGAAGTTCCGACACAGAGCTGTATCTTTGATCTTGTTGCAGAATAATGCAGCGCTTGTGTTCTTGGTTCCTGTAACGTCTCAGTGAATAACGGGAGCTGGCGCACGATTTCCTGTGCGACGAATGGCGGCAGGATGGTGCAGGGGGCCGGGGCTTCTGTTATGAACTTATGGCCTCATATACTGCAATTTAGACTCATCAATGAGCGCTACCATTCCCATGAGGGCACCCACGGGCCACAGCTTCCGAATCTTCAGGGGATACTATGTTGATATATTTCGTGGAGCCACGACGTCCTTGAATTTTATACAAGTACCAATCAAGATTTTCTCAGTTCTGTGCGCTGGAGGACACGTGCCTACTCTGTTATGGTGATGAAGAGGTGGTATCAATAAATATTGCCGAGCCCACAGCAGGAAATGAGAATAGCACAGCTGATTAAAGCTTCCAGGGAGTCGGGTTCATCGGGAGGACAGACGACGGCCCATCAAAGTTCAAGATGCTTCCCGAGCACCGACTGTCCATCAGTAAGGGCCAATATTTAAGGCGATGTTAGAATTTCAAGGGCTGGTAGATCTAGGGAGAAGTGCAGAGTGAAGGCGGTGTCCGGCACCTTGTCGTGAGTGAGTGGGCGTATATGTAAAGATATCTCTGTATAGAACAGGATATGGATAGTGCCACGTTATCGGCACGATTAAAAGTTCTCTGTGGGATATACCACGGCGTCAACGTGGCGGATACACTGTTGCGATGCTCTGTCTGTCGTATAGGTAGTAGATTGATCATGTCCACAGTCTTTCAAGTGAAGAAAGACTAGTTCATTCTTGTGGTGTGTGTGTTTGTAAATGCAAACATATACCGCTAGGTGTTTTTCGTCGACGAGCAGCCTTCTGTTGAAATTCGGAAGGGCTCGAGATAGTGAGTGTCTAAAAAATTGTGCGAGAAGCAGGACTCTTTATTATTGAATGTGCTTTGCCGGGACACTATAATCAAGAGACAAGTTTTCCAAGTGTTCGCAGTGACACTGTCTTGGAAAATCAGGATATGGACTCCTTGGACCGCGTAATGAAACCCCGCCAAATTGGCCGTCAATGGGCCGAAGGCAGAGCTTCTCCCCCGCCAGTCAGACAATTGGACACACGATCTTACAGCTGGCCCAGGGGCAAATTTTTTCCAAGCGAACCCAAACAAGTCGGAGCCCAGAGTGTGTTTCTGATATGTACGAACAGTTTTACATTCACACATCATGCTCATTGCTGCATTCTGCAAGATGTGTTCGTGACCCTGGGGCTTTCTCGAATTATTATATCACAGCATCTATCAATGAGCCCGTCAGAGCTTGAACAAGAACCACTGACATGCGTAGCTTGGAACTGAAAAACTCATCTAGTAGAAATTCAAATTGCACTTTGAGCATGTCTTCAAACGTTTTTTTCAACACGAACATGCGTCATACGGGCCGGGCCGTCAGCCAAGTGCCGACTAATTGCAAGATGACGGGGACAGGCCATTCCAATTCCAGAGCCTCTTCTTGGCTGCTCAGTACGGAGTACTATCCGACCTCAAACAATACATGCAGTGTCGAAGAATACATACTAGAACTTCTGCGGTATCGATACCTAATCGCCGATCGGACCAAAAAATATGGTGACGCATGGGCGAAGGGGCGAAGCACCTTTTTCATGACTAAGCCATAGAAATCTCGTTCAATGGAAATTCAACGAGAGCCAATCATTTCGCCAAGCTTTTCATGCCTGTTCCTCAGAGATTTGAGAGCCTTCGAGGGTGTAGAATTGGCTCCGCTTCGCTAATAATAACACTCCCTCCGTAGAGATCAAATATCAAATGCCCGAGCGAGCGAGCAGGCATCCGATTCCTGGGATACATACATACTGGTACCTATCGATTCCTGACGGCTGCACCCGAGTTCTCTGCTTCGCCCGATCCGCTAATAAATATGTACTAGTAGGTCCCCCAGCGGCCCTCCGCTGCGCTCCGGGGCTGAGGGACCTCGCGCCGCTTCGGAAGAGCAGTCGGGGGGAAGTTATTAGGCTGTGGACCGGCAAGTTGCA